>PRKT01001588.1:0-31094 GCA_003671525.1 Saccostrea glomerata | reverse complement strand
CCCCCCCCCCCACTTTTTTCAAAGGTTGACATAATATAAGCATTGAAAATTGGTGCATGTTTATTATTTTTTTGGTTTACTTTTATACGTTGGTTTAGCCCCACCCCCCACTTTCGATTAGCCACCCCACTTTCAATTTGCTTTCGACGCCCATTCACCCACAAACGAACACGCCCAACTGCGTTACGTGGGGACAATGTCAGATTGATTTACTGAATGAAAAAATATAACTTTTGACTTTGAAAATTTATGAAACAATTTTTAAGCTGGAAAATGAATTGATATACTGAACTCAACAAATGCTGCTAACAAATGAAACGATTTGTTGATCTCTCTAATTCATCGATCAATTGAGGACTTCGTTTATTATTTTACAAATATGTTTTTAAAAGGAGAAATGAACTAGAGTACCATTTTTTTAAAGAGAGAAACGATTCAACTAACGACAAAAACTATTTTATTTAAATTGTGGAAATGTTGGATCGGGAAAAAATGGGAAGGAAGGAGGAGATGGGTTTAAATTCACTATCTATGATGACTTGTTACCTTTAAATTATTTTAATTAAATAATAAACGAAACTTAATGCACACTTCTTATTCCGCTGAAAAATGTCATTGTATCCTAGAATATAAACATGATAAAGGTCTCGTTATAGTTGGAAATAATGCAGAAAAACTCAACAGCGTTTATCTGTCATCCTTATTATATTCCCCTTTTATTTTACTTTTATTACATAAATATAAATGAACAAAATCAATTTCCAGTCCGTTCCTAGATTCGATATAGAAACCGTTGCATGTTTGTGGACAACAGTGGAATCGGGTTCGATGTTCAATGTAACGAGTTTCGTAAATATTGTGACGTCATTTATGCAGTGTTAAAAATTTATTCAGCGATTTTAAACAGACTATACATCAAAATACCACATGTCTATGTAAAACTGTATCCACGAATAAGTAGAGGATAAGGAGAAAAATGTTCAAAAACATCAAGAATGATATAATTGTTAAATCCAACAGTAAAGCCAGAGGAGTTCTGATGACGTTCCCCATAAGAATGAGTGATAAAAAACATTCCCCATAATTTTTCATTACATACTGAGACGACAGATAGGTAATTTTTACGATTTCAAAGGAGAGTCTATAATAATATAGTTATTTGCCATAAAAATTGCCTATTATTTTAATAAAATTGTAATACGGAAGCACTTTCCCCACAATGTATTCCATGCGCCCAATTCCTCACAAGTCGGTTATGACGGGTAAGAGAGAGAGAGAGAGAGAGAGAGAGAGAGAGAGAGAGAGAGAGAGAGAGAGAGAGAGAGAGAGAGAGAGAGAGAGAGAGAGAGAATAAGTGTTTAAAATAAAAGTTTCCTTTTTTTATTATTTATTAATAGTCCAATGTGTTGTAGTTAGACTAGATAAACACCAAAGCATAGATAAAATATTGTAAGATATATCGTGCAGCAAAATAATAGGGATATCACATATCAGACAAGATATTTTTACATTGGTCGTTTGTATTCGTTGAATTTGAATAAGTTAGTAAACCTGTCTTGTTTTTTCAGACCGATATAGTCAATTTAAAAAAAAAGAATCATAAGGAAAAGAAAAGAGAGATTACAACAGGTTTATTGATATAATCCGGGTATTACCTTTACTTTTACAGGAGACGCTATGTTAGACACTGGGAAGTCTACGAGAGATCTGTCTGGGATGTTCTTCTCCACTCCAGACAGAGATAATGACGGAGCTATGGGTCTGAACTGTGCCGCATCCAATGAAGGAGGCTGGTGGTTTAACTACTGCCACCTCGCTTACCTTAACGGTCCCTGGCCCCCGACAATGTGGGCCGCTCCATGGGATCCTATAGTAGAGGACGGATCCTCAGTAAGGGAGACCATGATGTTAATTAAACTTCACTAGGTAAACCATTCTTTTATTTTGTAATCAAACACATTTATTATGCATTTCCTGATCGTGTTATATTTTAAAACAACAGGTTTCGGCATAATAAATATGAACTTTATTGTTGATCTTTCTTTTCTAGTTTATCTTTTTCTCTATTTTAGTCTACAGATGCAGATTATACAGGAGGAAAGAAATTGATATAATAATGCAAAAGAATTACGTCCTCAATAATACAACAATGGATAGTTTAATAGTACAAGTATACAATTTTTATGTGTGATTAAAAAAGCTTACTTCTATGAAATATAGATTTTATATTTATAATCATTTTACATAGTACACTAAGATGATTTAGCTCATAAAGTGTTATTAACTTTTCTTACAAAAAGTATATTACGGTATTAGTAGTTTCGTCATTTTGTCAATAAATGACCTTTTTTCATTTAAAATTTCAATATTCTTTTTCCTGTATATCAAACGAAGTTAATAGTTAGACAGGAAGACCCGATGAGTTGTGATTTGCTGATCATGATCTAAAACACGTTGACAACCGAAACCACATTGTTTTATACACGTTATTCAATCAATTCATTTATAATTTATTAAATCAATAAATTATTTCTATCTCTTCACTAGAAGCCCTTCATCGTATACATGTAATACATAATTCAATTTTTACATTTATTTAATTTTCTTCAAGAAAATGTATTTATTGTTTATCAGAATACAAACGATGGGGAAGCACTCCTCCTCGGAAATTTTTAATTGATTTTAAATAAGTATTTTAAATACACGGAATATTTGAAAAAAAAAACTTTGAAAAAAGAGATGGTAGTTTCATTCATCAGCGCTATTGTCCAAAACAAAAAAACAGTTGTCACATATATTAGATGCTTACAGCTACTGTATTAGTATTAACCGATTTGTATCAATAGTTTCATATGTCACATGCAGTTTATTTGTATTTATAAGAATTGGGTTGAGGAAAACAAATTTCATTAAGAAAACATATATTAAATGTGTTTGATAATGAATTGTTTATTTATTAAAACATAGAAATAAATTTGTAGTTATCTACAAATCAAAAATTTCAATTGATATTTGTCTATTCAATTACATGAATCATTGAGAAAAGAACTATTGATTGATTTAGACCGTAAATGATGGATGAATTATCTCCCTTTGTACTGTGCTTAAATGAAGACTGAAAATGAATGAATTTTCATTCCTGATATATTTGCATGTATTTACTCTTGATATCTATTCAAATAGCAAACCAGTCACAAAGGTATAGACTCATTCTGAAAATGAATAAAACGTCCATTTAAATATAATAGAAAAATGGTATAACATTCAAAATGTCATTATCAAAGTCCATAACAACACATATTATATTTTATCTTTTTAAGTTTTCTGTCAATGTTAGCAAAATCTAATTTCAGGTACCTATTATTTCTTTTAAAAATTGAGATGAATTTGTTTGTCAATCTACATGAACAGCTTTAACTTTAATTTTAAATTATGTATTTTAGTGAAATAAATACATCATAGCAAAACAAATTTTCATTTGATAATATTTACTTAAATCCATGACCATGAATCTTGAAGTTTATGTGTATGCATATGGTTGAAGGAAAAATATATTGGATTTACAATCATTCAAGGGTCTGTTATTATGCCAGGTAATGCTTGACCTCTGATATTTGCTATTTTTGGTGGAACTATGTTTTTCTAAATCACATTTTTCTTGGAAATAATGCAGTTTGAAAGGCACGCATTTTAAATGCTTTTGACACAAAAATAACTTACCACAAATACTAATGAATATTTGTATCGATTCACTAAAGGGATCAATATCACTATAAAATATCTAAAAATAAATAAGTATAAGAGTTAAAATAAAAAAAGGTTTTTTTTTTCGATTTCTTCATTAAGACATTTCCGAATTTGGAGATATATATATCTATGATTCTTTTATATTTAAGTCCATGCATAAATTTAGCTGAATTAATAATCCAAAATTAATTTTTTTTTTAAAATCCAATCTACATACATGTAGTTTACGCTTTACCAGCCCAGAATATGCTAATTCCCAACCCATTACTTGCATCGTTTTACAAATATAAAAATATATTAAAATGTATTTTTCCTGGCAATTTACAGCAGAATTCCATGCTGGTTTAGTTTTGTTTATATGGATATTAATCCTATTTTTTATAGAGCATGTAGTTGTATACGGTGTGCCTAACACAATAACACACAAATCTTTTAGTTCTGATAATGAACTGGAACATATATTTGAAAGTGACCATGGTACTTAATATGATTGACTTTTGTTTGCTTCAGATGGATAAAATATTTTCCTTTATTTTTGATATCATGAACGGAATTTGGCAGAAGTTGTTGCCTGACTTATGTTTGTCCTCAGATTCTGAAAGTTTAATTTAATTTAATTTAATTAATTTAATCAATATTTTATTATGTAAGATTACATAATTTGGATTGTACATCAGGCATGGCCTATATAAGTCCTCTCCAAGAAAGTTAGGAGCTGGATAAATATCACATTGAAAATTTTACTCTTACTCCAAAAAATGTACTTTCCTTCTCTTTTACTTATCTTAATATCTTATCCTTCATGTTATGTTTCACAAATATAATTGTTTTTTTTAACCAGTGACACTTTTTGAACTGCAAGGAGACAGAAACATAAAAAAGTAACTGTATATACATTTAAACCCGTGAATCCTCCACTCAATTTGCTTGATGTCAACTTCTGCAAGTTACTTACTTTATTATGTATATTTCCATCAATAGTACTGCATTATTTCTTCAGTCTTGATTTTAAAAAGTTCAGTCATTTTATGAGCAAAACTACCTCCTCTTGGTAACATTATATATCAAAGGACGAAAAGGCGTGATTCTGCAAATAGTTTAAAAGTGTTGACGACCCAGATTGTTTGCGATTCTGTGTAAAGGGTAAATAAAAAGGGTAAATAATAATGGAATAGTTTTCATTGGAAAATTATCACTGCAAACATATAAAGAAGTATTTAGGGTAAGCCTATTTAACACAAAGAATTTTAATTTATTGTGCGTACCCCAATACACTAGTGGGTATCATTTATGGTAAACACCCTAGGGATAGAAAGATTGAACCAATAGGAATAGAATATTAATTTATATCTTCCTTGTAGGGCTTTAATATGTAGTTTTATAATAAATAATTAACCTGCACAGGCATTCAAAGAGTTTGTTCTAATTACTATGTTTGTCATCACAGCAAAAGGTTTACTTCCAATCAATTGTGTCATTTCCAAACTATTGTCACGAATGTTCAAGATACGGGTTCCGTATATTTTCAACTAAATATTGATGTTAAATTATAAGCTCCAGTGACATTTTCGTAATGGCGTGAATAATTGTAAAAGATCAGACTGAATTGTTAAGTTTAAATTATGACTAATACGGAGAAAATCGAGTGTAACTATGAGTACTGAAGTAATCAATACCCTAACACCCGCCTCCAATATTATTACATATTATAAATCTCTGTAGTGCACTGGGACACCCGAAATAAATGTCCGATAAAATTGTAAAAAGAGATATAAAATTGCTTTATTATTATTCCAACTTTTGAATTCATATGAAATATGAAGCGGAAATTGTCCAAAATCGTATACAGGCAAAGAAAAAAAACTGTGGTCTTCAACTCGACATTTAGATACATCAATGACGTGTTGTCGACAATGGTAATTTCCATTCTTATGTAGAAACAATGTATCCTGGTGAGCTTGATGTAAAAGATATCACAGAAATTGAAACAGCTGCTCCAAATATTAATATTTTACATGGGAATGACGGAAATGGTAATCTAAGAATCAAGCTCTATGATAAAGGAGATAAATTGAACTTTTCTATAGATAACTTCTCTTACTTTTGCAGAAATATAGCTTTATTCTTTTTTTCCTTACTCCCCACTAAGATATTAACAGTAATCGAGAAAAAACTTTAAGAATACTGTGCAACAATATATTTAAGAAGTGACGTGCATCAGAAGTAGATACTTTAAAATTCCAAAGAACTTTTGGATATTTTGAAAACACAAGCTTTTTCCAAAATCAACAGCTGAAAAACTTATAACTTTTCAACTTTATACACAACCATTACCACGTTAAATTAAAGTCAATGTTTTATGATATCATTGACAGCAGCTTTTTCAATTAAAATAGAACTCGTAAATCCACTTACCCGGTTATTGGTCATTTGCAAAATTATTTTCTTAAAACGCATTCTGACTGCATACAAAAGTACTCTGAAGTTGAAATCAAAGAGATGCTTGAGTTTATGATTAACAGTATCTATATGTGGTTAATGGATACCAGGTATTACAACAATCTTTTGGAATTCTTAAAGTTACCAATTGCGTTATAAGCAGATCTATTATAATCTTCATATGAAGCAGTATTTATGCAAAATATTATGCGCAAGAGGAAGAAAAGACTTAATGTAGTCTTCAACTCGACATTTAGATTTATCGACAACGTATTGTTAATTAATACTGGTACATAAAAAACAATTTATCATTGAACCAAATGCTGACTGGCAATGTCCCCAAAATTAAAAAAAAGATAGGCAATGTCAATGTTTTACTTTCACAAGCCCGCCACAAGTTGTGTTCTTGTAGCTAGCCACCTGTGTAATTGATTTGAATACCATTTTTGTGTATATTCATGCGTAGAAATATGCATGGAGAAAGGTGAGCTAACGTGACATCACAATTAGGCTACATAAACTTAAGTAAAGATGTACCAATAAAGGACTGCGAGCTATTTAAATATTGAGTATATTTTTGGTGCTTTAAGATATGTTAAAAGTAAATATAAGGAATGTTTTAGAGTGAATTGTGAATTATCGGTGTTAAAATCATACAAAACTGATCACACCGTTTTAACCGAGGCCCCGTGTCGCAGTAGGTGCTGGCACGAAAAAGATCCCTCACTGCTAACAGGCCCTGAGTGCGGAGCATAGGACAAAATTTGTAGCCCTTTACCGGCAAGTGGTGGCGTCTCCATATGAGGGGAAAATTCTTGAGAGGGACGTAAACGTAAAACAACATACAACTTACAATCAATCAATCACACAAAACTGGCACTTACACATATTTTTATGATGTGCTAGCGTGAGATGTCTGTATGTTTAATCACCAAAATTTCACACAAAACAAAAACTTTCATATCAATTCAAACGCAAGCAACCAGACAAAGTAGTTGTAATGATCGTGAAAATCTTCTGACAAATGATTGCTGTTAAATTTAGGAACCATTTCACAAGTAAGTTGTTAATAAACATACACTCCTTTTGATGAATCTAAAAACCAATTGATACGTTTGTTGTTGCTTCTACATGTAAAATTATTCTGACGAATGCCAACCCCATCCCCTCTGCTCCAACGCCTATGGTTCTAGAAGCCAATTGACAAGTAGAGATTTGCTTATAAACTTTATTACCTTCTGTCAATAAATTGAGAAGCTATTTGACCATCTAGTGGCAACAAATAAACCTTAAAACAAAAAAAGTTTTCTTGTCGGGAGATACTGATAATTTATGCTTTATATCCTTCAAGAAAAGTATTTTTGTAGCTAAAATAAACATTATCGAAGTCCATATAAAACCCTAATATTTTACTCCCTGGTACATTTAACGTAACGGCCCTGTGCCAGTAAAGTCCTCGGCGTAACAATTAACTCTTTACAACTTTCTGAACAGTTATGCAACATACACTAAATGTTCACATCATGGAAATAGAAATTTACCGTTTCCCCGCAAGCACCTTATAGCGTGGTACACGTTTCTCTAAAGTTCAGCGTAAATAATTTCATGACGGAATATTTTGATACAAATATAACTTTTCTTATATTATGGTTTTTTTGCAAGTATAAAATAGAAGGAAATTGGCATTAAGTTTAAGATTAAATGAACTTTTTAAAGTGCGTGAAAATGCGTGATTGCGGGGAAACGGTATATGCGTGATTTTGCGTTAGAAATAGGAAATGGTATATGCGTTAAAATGCGTGACTGCGGGGAAGGGGGTTAAAACATCAGGGTCATACCGTAAATCTGGAAATTTTTGCTGTAGATAATTTTTTAGAAAATATGCGAGTTCAATGCATTCGCAAAAATAATTTTCTTAAAAATAAATCACCATTACGAAAATGTAAACAAAGCAGTGGTCAATATTTGGTATAAAAAGTCCACTTTCAAGAGTTATCTTTCGTAATTAGCCAAGACTCAAAACACTATGGAACGTTTGACATTACATCTGAAATTCATATTAAAGCTTTAAATTGCCAGAGTATACATTTAAATCAATAAAACAAATATACAAATTAACACCAACACAGTAAATAGCTCAATTAGATAAAATTTTAATTTCAACAAGGTTGTAGATTTTAACTCGAATTTCTTCCATACATAATGTCAGTGATTGATAGAGTTCACTGCATGCATGGCTATGAAATTGACATTACTTGTTTGGCGAAGATTTGACTGTTGCTTTCTTTTGTTTCTGCCTAAAAGGAATTCTTCTTGGTTTATGCATAATGAATCCGTTACTTTGTTTTCACTGTTTACAACACCGCATGTTTCATTTATTTTTAAAGCGTTTTAAAGGTCAGGGTCATATTATAGAGGTTCCTTCTCTACTCGTTCCCTGAGAAAACCGGCCGACACAATGGAGGTTTATTTTTTTGTGTAGTACGTCATCGAAAAATATTGTAATGAGCCTCCTTAAACTTTCCATTCCTTTAATTGATATGAGCATCGAACCCCTTGGGTTATAAAGGGGAAAATGAACTTAATTTTAAAAAGTTAACTATTCAATGTCAACTTTTAACAGCACTGGCGGATTTAGAGGATGCCCAGGCTTACCGTTTGTTGGTCCAAAATAAACACCAGATTTAACAATTAAATCATTTTTTGTGTGGATTTGGCCCCCTACCCAATGCCCACATGCTTTTAAGCATAAGTAAGTAATGATTTAAATGCTTTTAACTAAAATCAAGCATTTAACAATTATCTAAAAAAAAAAAAACTAATTTGCCAACCCCGAACTTAAGGCTGTTTTCGGAATATACAGTTTTGTGCCATTAGTGACCGTCCAAATTTACGTGTGTTTTTTTGTGTTTTATTAAACTTTATCTGCATACTTAACATATGAACAATTCTGTATTATAATCTTGGCTTCATTTCAATAATTATTATATAGGAGGGGTGAATTCAATTGATGACTTTTAATTTTGCCATTAATGCAATTAAAACTGCCTAAAGAAAATGATTGCAAGTTCTTTAATAATAAGCATGATAAATCCTTAAAAAAAAGATTAGACATGTAAGAAAATACTCATAATGATTCTTTGCAATCTTTCTTACAATGTTTGTAGGTTTTTTTTTAGACAATAATGTATCCGCTTATAACTTGTGCTTTTAATTCCGTTTTTTTTTACTCTTTATACATTCGATTTATTAGACTTGTATTACTATGTGTTCTTTTAAAATATGACACCGCGTTGTAAAATGACTTGTGTACCAAAAAATTTAAGTTTTCAACATCAATTCCTATTTGATAGTATTGTGATTACTTATGAAAGTCTTAAATTTATTGTTTTTCTGTGAATTCTTTGATCCATGCCTCGACTGCAGAGAATCTGTTCTAGTAGAAGTCTGTCTATGTATATTTTGAAGAACTCCCATCGTCAGGGCGATTGTGTGTGTCGGACTGTCTGTGATTTCTTTGCAGCTTGTTTTCTTTATCAATAATAACTTGCAGATCGCTCATTGTTTACTTCTCTATACTTAAAAAATGGCATCATTGCGTCAAACTGACTCGTCCGTGATCCTCGGATGGCCTCGCAATTCTTGTATGAAGCGTACGTAGTGGAGTCAGCCGAGGATTGCCGATTGATTAATGGTAGCTTACACTGGGACTTCACATCCGGAATTCAATCTTAATGTGTCATCTCTCGTTAGAGATAACAATCAGTCTGAGTTGAGCATTTACTGTAGTATCTTAATAAGTCTAAGAATTATTTGTAAAAAAAAAAATATAAAATCTGTCAGAATCAGACATTTGTGATTGGCAATTGCTTTTTATTTATGCAGAAAAGATTTATTTGTAAGATAAATCAATACATAGTTACCAAGGGAAGAAATGCTTCATAGGTTATGTATTATTTCTCTGATGTTTGAGTCGCAGATGATTGGGAGTAAATAATTTAAAGAGCTTGTTGTAGTTAGAATGTTCCGTATAGCGTGAAAAACCAATTTAAATTATTAGTAGAACTAGATGAGATCTCGTTGCGAGCAACGAGTAGGTCTTCCGTCCGATTTTTCGATAAGATGAGATATGATTTTGACTATTATCTTTGTTACAAAATAAAAATATCAAGACTTCTCTCACTTAATTAATTCAAATTCTTTTGATTTATTCAGCAATCTCAAATACTTATAGATGAAAGTGATTTGGCCCCTCTAGGCCCCTAATTTGAAGGGTCAAACTCTTTTCTTGCTTTCATATGAAATGAATGATTTTGAACAAATCTTGTTCAAGACCTATTCACAGATCTCTTTTATGCATGAAGATATTTAGGGGCCACCAATCCAGTTCATTCATGGGGCCATTTTACGATAATTTAAACGGTGCATATTGTTTGGAACATTAATCTGACCATCCTTTGTTTAATATTGCTTTTATCAAAATATTTCTCCTATTCGAGATATAAACCGACAAACACTTCATATTCTGGCCCCTTGTGACCCATAATTTCGTAATATACGATTAAATATTTATACAATGTTATTGCAATTCGTTAATATGAATGCTTTTAATCAGTAATGTATTACAAAATATAGATTATTAAAGAGTTATAGATGAAAGTCTTTTTGGCCCTCTGAGCCCCTATTTTGAAGAGTCAGACCCTTTTTCTTGATATCAAATAAAAGGGCTTTTAAATTCAATAGCTTTTTGTTCAACGCTTATTCAGAGATTTCTTTTCGTTGTGGAGATATGCTGAATGGAAATATTTAGGGGCTTTCCCTACACATCCTTAATGTAGCTATTTAAAACAAAATCACAGTACATGCACAGTACATGCATGCATATTGTTTAGAACATTATTCTGACCATCTTTTGTTAAATATTGCTAATCAAAGCCTCTAATCACGTAACATATCTCAATTTTATAATGTATTGTTGCAAATTGTTAAGATGAATATCTTTGCTTCAATAATGTATAACAAAATATTGATCATTATAGAATTAAAGATGAAAGACTTTTGGCCCCTATGAGAACTTAATTTTAGGGTTGGCCCCTTTTTCTCGATATTAAATGAACGGTCTTGTCATTTAAAAGATTTTCTATTTGACACTTGTTCAGAGTCGTTTTTTGTGGTGGAGAAATGCAGAATGGAAATATTTAGAGGCCATCACGCCAAGTCCTTAATAAGGCCGTGTTACAAAAATTCAAAGTATGCATATATTTTATGCATATGATTCTGATCATCTTTTAAACGATGTTACTTTTCAAAATATTCCCCCTTTTTGAGATATAAAGCGTTAAAGATGTGACATTCTGGCCCCTTGAGACCCCTTATTACGTAACATATGATCAAAATTTTATTACATATTGTTGCAAATTGTTAAGATGAATATCTTTGCTTCAGTAATGTATAACAAAATATTGATTAATAAGGAGATGTAAATGAAAGACTTTTGGCCCTTCTTAGCCCATTTTTCTTGATTTCATATGAAAGGTCCCGTGTATTGTAGAACTCTTTTTCTATATGTTTTAACAAATAATGAATAAATACACCGATAAAGAACAAAAGATGTCAAATTTTATGAGATTTTTCTGAGACATTTTTGGGCTCTACCGAGCTACGGCGCCTTTTGCGCTATGAAGATTTGGATGCCTGCCTGCAACTCAGCAAACCTTCCCTTACTTTCACTGAAAATCTTGATTCAATATCTAAAGTCGTTCCGGGGGAGTTTCCAAGACAAGCTGACATTCTAAAAATGAGAAAAATCGTCCAAATCTCACGACCGGAAGTGACGTCATCGACGACTAAAATTTCCGACAAGGTTCGGATATCTATCAGATCTGAAAGTTTGGAGAACTGGCGTGCACAAAATCGGTATGGAAAAAAAGAATAATTATGGGGAAAAAGAAACCGACCGAAAACAAAAAGGTCTTCCGTTGGAAATGAAAGACATTAATTAAGCATTATAAGGATGAACAAATTAAATTGCACTGGATAAATTTACTAATTTTTTAGCTTTGTCCAATCAAATATTTGTTAAAGTGGCATTTGATTCAAAATATTAGAAAAAAAACTCTACTCATACATATACTTATACATGCTGAAATCAATCCTGTCGATATGTGAATTAACAGAATTACCTGTTAAAGGACCTTTTTTGGGAAATATTTTGTTTTAGTTAATAGGTCAACAGGAAGCATAGTATTAATACTAATGAAGATTTATTTTGTAAATTGAAAGTGAAATTGAAATTAAAAATTCACAATTTCAAAGAACATTGAATACATTATGTCTATGCAAAATTTGCTTAGTATTGGTTGCATTAACTCTTACAACTTACAGAATTGCTATGCAACATACATTGAATCCTAGCGTCATAGAAATATTACTTTACCATTTCCCCGCACGCACTTTATAGCCGGGTACAAAGTTCTCTAAAGCTTAGCGTGAATAATATTCTGAAATAATATTTAAATTACAAAATAACCTTTCTTATCTTATGAGATTCAAACAAGTATAGAATAGTTGGAATATGGCAATAAATTGAAAATTAATTGAATTTTTTAAAGTGCATGAAAATGCGTGATTGCGGGGAAACGGTAAATGCGTGATTTTGCGTTAGAAATAGGAAATGGAATATGCGTTAAAATGCGTTACTGCGGGGAAGGGTGTTAAAAAACAATTAAGAAAGTCTACGACTTTTTGGACAATCCTCGTAAATGCCGCTTTTTGTTAAGAGTTGAAAAAAATAAACTCAATTCTCGTGCGAATTATTCCCAATAGTATAGTCTATAATAAGTGTTGGTTTATAATAAATTATGCAGAGACAGTAACAAAGTAGCAAGGAATGAAACTAGGCTATCTGTTTAATTTCAAACGAAATAATTTTAATGATGAGGACATTTTTATCTTTTGATTCTTCACCATATCTTCAAACTGGTCTATAAATATATCCAGACTTCTTCAAGTCAATCAATTCTGTTTTTACAATATAGGGGATTATCCCCATACATGTTGAATTAATCATCAGATTTGGAATCACTTTTTAAATTAAGTCAGTTTATTATGCATACTGTGATACATGACTGACAACAAGATAACATCACCAAGTAAATATTATTGAAAAAAAACAAGATTTTAAACAGTTCATTGACCTTTGTCATATATTATTCTTTTTCCGTATTTTTTTAAACTGCGCAGGAAATTAAATTACTCTTCGGAAATTAAATATAATTTTTTTTTATCTCATTGGTAAAATAAACTGATCCATTGTTATTTTTTTACAAACATAATCAAATTGAAAGTAGCAAAATCATTAATTCATCTGTAAAAGCACCTTTTCAAGTATAAATCTAATTCATCTTCAGGTTCGCTATCCTAAGTCCAAATCTAATTCATCTTCGGGTTTGCTATCCTAAGTCCAAATCTAATCCATCTTCGGGTTCGCTTTCCTAAGTCCAAAACTAATTTTTCTTCGGGTTCGCTTTACTAAGTTCAAAATTATAAAATGTGAGGATAACGAATTATAATTTTACTAATTTTCTTAACATTCAACCAAAGATTTATTATGCTAATCATAATCAACCTCCAACCAAACAATTATAGTAAAAATCTTACTCAAAATCTCACAAAATAATTCATGTTAGGAGCTCAGTAAACACTGCGGTCTTAAAACAGAGTGGACATTAGGTGCCATGAGGAATAGCCTCAAAAGAACTGCAAGTTTTGTCCTAAACTCGGCACCATGTCTTCTCGTGTCTGCACTCTGTACTGCACACTTTGTTTATACTGTCTCATCCGAGCCACCCCTCTCAACGTTCCACGGTGTATCTCGATTCTTCAACAATTAAAGGGGTGCAATACAAACCAATGACAATTCCAATCTATTCCTATGGCAGACATGATGTTCAATCACCAAATAGATATTGTCCACAGAAACTCCAAAATCGTTTCAATATCATTTTATTAGTACTCGTATGTACAATCAGAATGTTTTTTACAAAGTAATTTTGCAATTTACCAATGACAAAGTGAGTTGAAGGACGATCTTTCTATGACAGACAGCCTGTAAACAATAGCCAATTAGAATTAAAAGTTGTTGTTTTAACCTGTTGTTGTTATGCAATCAAAACTAAACCAAAAAATTATATATTTTAATTTTCAAAGAAGTGACCCCCAAACTGACCAAATAACATGTACAAATATTTACAATTACCATCTATGTATGTGAAATTTCTAAATGTGACTGTGTTTATTTTTATTTTATTTTGTAAACATCTGATGGACATTTATTACCCAGTAGTTTCGGAATTCATACGCTGGTATGTTAAGGAAGCATATAAGTAATTTCTCATAAAATTTAGACTTTTTGAAGAAAATTTAGTTTAATAAATTACCAAAACAACTGATAAACGTAAACTGTTATTTACAAATGCAGACAGAAAAAAGGTTGTCTAACGCAAAGACGTGCATCACCGACACGACATCACGTGACTTCTATTAATAGCAAAATTTTCCTCAATAAAAAGGCTTACAGAACAACAATACCCAGGTATTTGATAATTTCTTTGAGTATGTTATAAAGCTGAAAAACATATATTTTGTCTAAAAAGTGCTGCTGGAATCCAACAATCTTTTCCGTAAAATATTTATTTTACACATTCGCATAAAACCTTACCCATTGTTTTGAATTTTATTCATGTGAATCGAGATTTTTCGTACAACCATGCTTAACCCGGGATTCTAGCAGCACTTTCCAATCTTGTGAAAACGCAAACTTTCAATCTGTTTTAAAATATCAAGCTTATTTTTGTTCTGTTGCAATTTTTGGTCGAGAATGACTGACGATAGGCCGACTGGGATACGTAATGTAGTTGACTGTCTTCTCAAGAGAATTTAATCGATAAAAATAAATTAGAATACCTGTTTAATTAATTAAACTCCACATGAATTTAACACAATATTTCCGAAATTTCCTTTAAAACTCAATTTTACGTATCTTTTAACATGCCGTCTTAGCCGAATTCTCCTAACAAGACATGATCAATTTCAAAGTTACTTGATGTACACATATGACGTCATTGGTATAGATTTCAATCTTAATGACTGTTACAGCATAACAAAATAAAAACATTTTATTTTTGTTAATGTTTACACGTTTCTTATCATTTTCGAGAGTTAAATTACATCGCTTAAAACCAAAATTGACGTCATCTTGCCTATTATGACGTCATAATGTAGCATTGATTTAGCCAAGGTAGAATATTTTGTATGCTTGCTTATTCCCCCTGCGTACCCAAGAAACAAATACAGTATGGAACACAGTTTGTATACAAAATAAGTCAAAGCAGCCTTTTCTAAAGAATTCTGCAAGTAGCTTATCAGACAAGTACTAGTACAATGTATATCAGAGTTGTTACATTTGCATCATCACAGAATATATTTTGATAAAATATCTAGAATATAAATAGAAATTTTTCATTTTGAAATAAAGAGTACAGAATTTATAGAACCACATGAAACAGGATTTGATTTGAAAGTTTCTAAGTTAAAAAAAAAAACAAATATTTGATTTCATTCAGGCATCTCCGGAACTTAAATTTGAACTATGATTCAAACAAGCTTTTTTGATTTCCAGATTTACTACTTATTGTTTTTGTAAAGCGTAGCGAACCTTATATAAAAAGCCAATTGATATTGACCTTTTTCTCTATTAAGACTGCACCATGCATCTATACTTGTACAAAAGCTGCATTATGTTTATAGTAATGGACATAATTCAAATGGAATCGTTTAGACATTCTTGATGTAACTTTGAATCGAATACAGGTTGTTATCTCCATATCTGTCTTCCTCATGAATCACACTTGATATTCGTGTTAAGGTCAGACTATAATTGATATTTATATTTTTGAAGGTTTGACATCGAGGTACTGCTACTTTTACAAGTTAACTTAAAAAGATGGAGGAACTTTTCCAGGTCTTTGAGCAATACATGTATAGCAAAATTAGGTGTTGAATATATAATATGAAAAAAAAAATGACAAAATCAAAACTTTTAGCTTTGTACATTTAAAGATAATTAGAAACAAGTTTAGAAAACAATTTAGGCATTTTTCACATATTATTTAGATTTACAAAACAGATTTCTGAGGAATATTTTCTGTGACCTTAGATGCTTTTAAACTCCGATTTCTTGGGTATTTCCATTTTCACTCTGCCAAATACGGATCAAAAGTTATGACGACATTGCTCGGTATTAAAAATCTGTGCCAATGCATATTTTTTCATACATTCAAAAAAGAAAGAAAATCTATAGAAAGCTCTTGCATGTTTTGATTAAATTTTATGCCCTTAATCAATCTTTAAATTTAAAAAAAAGTTGTAGCAAGAGCAGGCTCTACGTATGAACAATTTCTTAAACGAGGTAAATTATTGACAAGCAAGTTGATGAAACAAGAATATCAACAGTTTCGTTTAAGGTCATCATTTCGTTAATTCTATGGTCGATACAGTGACCTTGTCAGCAAATACAATTTATCATTGAATGAAATGCTGACTGACGTTTTTCATATCGGTTGTTAGTCCATTATTTATACACTGAATTGACTACGGATTTTTCCGTTATTTCCTGATTATGACAGCGAGCACACGTCGGGTGTGACCGGTCGGCAGGGGATGCTCACTCCTCCATGGCACCTGATCCCACCTCTGATGTTTCGGAGGTCCGTGTTTGCTGTGCTCTTATTTTGTATATTTGTTTAATGGACGTTGAAATTGAATACTGTTCGTTATTTCCATATCCTTCTATCATAGCATAAAATGTATTAAAAAATGTCTTCACTTCAGCATAGTGCCATGTTCCTTTATTTGGACCACTCTAACTTTATCTAATAAACTCGAAACTTTATAATTTTACACCTTACCGACATTTTGTTATCAGTGTGGTATATTACTTGCAAAAATTAACATTGAAAATGGCACTTTAGTTTTATTTAAGATTATTGAAAAAAAAAACCTCTAGTGGATGTTGATTTCAGAATGTTGTGCTTGTCCGAGTTGGGTGGGTTGTACCTGTAATTGTGTCACATTACTATTCGGAGTAGGCGAGTAATTTTATCCATAGATTGAAAACATGTTATAGCCAGTTAAAATTTCTACAAAATTTAAATAAAAGTAAACACAAAGAACTTCTGAAGCATTGCACCAGTTTTTTTTTAGGGGGGGGGGGGTGGTTGTTGGGCGCTAGGGGATCCTGCTCTGGGATGTACATGTACATGTACTCCCTTTCTAAATCCAGATTTCCCCCTCAATTTTTAGTCGTTTCTAGGTGAAAATTTAACACCGACTTAAAATAAACTGATAAAGGAAGCCTACAAGTTTGTAAATAAAAAAGGAAATAAAATCCCATTAAAAAACTTCTTTTGTACTTTCTTACAGATAAGTGCCCTATCGGTTTTTCATATAACGGAGTACATATTTTTTTGTTGATGTGGTGCTGCGTGTAGTGATATTTTGTTACTAAAACAGATTTATTCTTGGGGGGGGGGGGGGTTCCCAGAAAACATTCCAGTGTTAAACCATCTACGTACCTTTATACCCTGTGTGCATATATTCTTACAGTAAAACACTTTGAGGGACGATGGTATTGCGACGATTGGGACTGAATCCCTTTGAAATTATTTGATCTTCCACTGAATCCTTTTGAAATTCTTTGATCCTCCAGATGCTCCCCCTAATTCCAAGTGCTAGAATAAAATATCTTTTATTTACATTTTGTCCAATTTTAACGTTCTACTTTTCCACCTGAATGGTGAACGCACGCTGAACGAACGTTGAACGAACGAAGAACGAACGCAGAGCGAACGGTGAGTGAACAATGCGCGAACGGTGAACGCAACTTTGTGAACGATGTGTGAACAGTGAACGGTGAGTGAACGCAAAACGCGAACGGAGCGCAAACGCGAGCGCAAAGTGAACGGTGAACGCAAAATGAACGATTTATTCGGAATGCCTTCGGTCTTTTCCTTGTACTGAATTTATTCTATTATTCTATAATTCAAATGTCGAAAATATATATAAATACACAATAGATAAACAAAAGAGAAATAAATAGATAAATAAATAAATAATTTAAAAAAATATCTACACATACGTATGTTTAAATCGATATTTTAATAACTTGATTTTGATTGCCGTCAAATGTGTATTATTTGTTACCGCGTGTACTTAAAAATAGATTAATTTACTTGATATATAGTAAATAATTATACTTATTCTTTTCACTAATAAAAAACGTGGACTTTTGAAGATAAAACTGCTACTTACAGAACGAATTTATTACATCATACGGAGTTGATACAAACTTACATGTATTTCTCTGCCAAAGCGATTCTGAGTATATGAAAAATTCGCATTTATCTGTTGAAATTGACTGTTATCGTACTGCATAAAAATTCTCGTTTTATTTAAATTCTACTGCAAAATATTCTGTATTTATGTGCCTTTTTATTCTTTTATGACGATTATTTTAGCTAACTTCTTCATGTATCTGTAGACATTTCCCGGGTGTGATTATACTCGGTCAAGATGTTGGAAAGAGGCATTCAAATTACTTGTAATACATGTGTAGATTAAATTTTCAAAACTAAATAAGTAATGCGTTGTCATAATTTTTATTGAACAGAAAAATGTATGAGAGAGAGATGACCCCTCGATTTTCAGATATATGTTGTATCAAATAAAAATTCTATTTATTTTTTCTAAATATTTCAAGCAATAAAGGTAATAAAGGTAATCTTTTTTTGAATAACAAATCCATTTGGCAGTAATCATTGGCTTTTATTTTCCATCATCAAGTTCACACAGTTCACAGGAATTCCGTGCTATATTTGTAGTAGCGTGTTTGTGCTGTCAATCAAAATAATTCGATACATTGGAGATGTGGAAATCGCGTTTCACCGAACATGCCGAAGGCAAGGAGTCACTTAGTATTCCAAGAAATTTTAATATTTTCCCCTATCATTTCTAGATCTGATTTTTGCATTCCTGCAGAAAAAAATAATTTGATTATATACTTGGAAGGACTATGTTTTGAATTGAATGTGAAACATATCCCCTGCCAATTTAAAATACTACTGTCGGCACAAGTTTATACTAAAATACTATTGTTTAATGACTGTTTGATGTTAGTTTTAAGACTGATTTCCTTGTGTTACAATGAAAATTAAATATTAATTAAAATATACTGAAAAAACTCATTTTTTTATTTCGGGAGAAAGCGCACCTGGGGGAGGGGGTTAATTATACTGAATAGCAAAAAAAAAATATTTTTAAACATGTTTAGGTACGGAGAAGGAAAGAATTTTTCTTCTCTAATAATAGACTATTTTAAACAGTTTGTCTTTTCTAAAATTTAAAACCACACCATCAATTTAATTTACTCTAAGATATTTAATTAAGTGAATATGTGAGTACTGTTCATAATTCTCAAACCTACATGTAGTTTAAATACGGGTACGTGTTACTATAGAAATAATTTATTTATGTATTCTTGTCCTGTAAAAGATTTGGTTTAATTATTATACATCCATTAATAATTTGTCTTCTTTAAAGTTACATCAAATTGGTGCCGTGCGTGAGGCATTTGTACATTGCCCTTTTTTTATTTAATATTTTAGAATCGTTCTACATAAATGTAGGTACTTAATGTATTAATTATTTTCCAGAGAAAATTCATGAAATAAGTAATAGCTGAGTTATAATGATAGAAATATCAATATCATGTATAATTTTGCAATGAAATAATTATTCTTTAAACACGATACCTAAGTTATTTATTTAAAAAACACGTAAATCCTTACCATCAAAAAGATAAGTCCTTTCATTTCGGAGATCCGAATGACAATGAAGACTGAACGATAAGTGAACGGTGAACGCAAGAAGATCGCAAAGTAAACGGAACTAAGAGCGAACAGTGAACGTTTTGTGAACGGTGAACGCGAGCGCACGGTGAACGGTGAACACAATACTGTGAACGAAGAGCGAACGGTGAACGCACGCAGAACGAACGGTGAACAAACGGTGAGCGAACGGGAAAATGGGAAAGTAGAACATTTCAGGGACTGTAAATACCCGTAAATAGTGAAGAAAATGGTCGGCGTTTTGTACTTTTTTGTTCAAAACGTTAACCCCGAGCAAAAGCTTGCACAAAATTCTCCATTAAATATGCTGTGTTTCCAACAGTTATACACCTTCTGTCCTTTTGAGAGATTTGGGCAAGAATTTGCTTACCATTTAAATTGTTTAATGTAAAACATTGTCTAGCCTCTTGGATGTATAAAACCGACAATTATTGATAGATTGTAGAAATATCCGAAATACGGGCACACAGTCACAGTTTTCCTCACTACATATTTTGCTTCTGATTGGTTTCTGTATCTAAAAATATCATTTTGCAGTTGGCAAAGCTGCCCTTAGCACGTCCCATTTTCTGTTGTTCGTCATTTCAAGCGCTGTCGTTACTATGGAGATCAGAAAGGGGTCAGTTATCGTAAAAATACGAGACGTACTGGATGACAATGCAGATATTTTAATAATCATTTTTAATCAGAAAATATAAGTAATAAAGTTCAATGTACAATATTATAAAGTGTTTAATTATCAAAAGTTAATTAAAACTTCTACTGACTTTACTTTGAATGCGACTTTTATTCCGATTTGTGTTAGGTAAAATGCTTACACTCATGAAACATTCATTTGAATATTTGGAATTGAAAATCAACATTCATGGTAATTTAAAACAAATTCATCAAATCAATATTTTGATTAATGAAACATGCTGAGTACGTAACTATTAGCCAATCATTTTCAGTAATTGATGTATATTTTGATATTTATATTTGGCGTTCTGTATACTAAATAGCTATTTCTACAGGCACCCCACAACGCAGCCAGTAGTTTTAAGTACAAGTTACAATATGGGCGCTCTCTGTGTAATTATTTTAGTTTTGGTCTTTTTTGCAGAGTGCCAATCTACCATTATTTCGAGGAAATACACCGCACAACTGGAATTTGATGAAAAGAATTTAAATGAAGACCTTTTAGGAGAGTACGATTCTTCATCAGTTATAGAGTGTGCAGCGTGTTGCCAAAGACAGTGTAGTTTTTATGGGTTTAATCCGCAGAAGAAAAAATGTCGTACCCACACGAAGATTTTCATTTCTGGGAAGTCTTATGAGGGTGGCTGGAGATACTACTCACGTAACTGTAGGTATAGTATGTATATCTGTTAATTTTCTTTATTTCATTTGCCACAAATCAAATTAATATTATGATTTTTATCGCTCAGTATTACTAAGTAATAGTTTTTCCTATTATTTCTTATCACTTCAATTTCTGTTATAAAAATACCAGCGTTAAGGAAAGATATTTTTCTATGAGTTATTTCTATGGATTGTATATACATATTAAGATTCCAGAATTATTTTTTATTAGTTCTTTCCAGGATTGTATATACATTCTATGATTCCAGTACCATTTTTATGAGATATTTCTGTGGACTGTATTTACACAGTATGAATTCTGTATTATTTTTCCGTTATCCTTTATGGATTGTATTTTTTTTCTACTTTAGTCATTCCAATAGACTGTAAGGATCTTCAATCAGATGGATACTTTAATTCAGGGGTGTATGAAATCTACCCCTTTGATACCATTACCAGTCCTGTCCAGGTTTACTGCGACATGACTACAATGGGCGGGGGATGGACGGTTTGTTGTTTATTTTAATATAATGGCAAATTATACAATTCATTTGACATTCAATGTTTTGTTGTTTAACAGAACATGGACTGAAAAGTATGAATATTCTTAGCTTATATCATAACATATTGATCCCTCAAATGTTGAAATCAATGATTTGCTATACGTGTTAACTTTAAAGACAATCCAAAAAAGAATTTCTGGATCCCTGGACTATGACAGGAACTGGACGGAATATAAAAATGGATTTGGTTCACCAGAAGAGGAGGTCTGGGTTGGTAAGTGTAAATTGTTTTCAAATAGGAACTTTTTACGACCTTTAAAGTTTGAAAAATAGGTGTATCAGGTATTAGATTAAAGCATAACAAAGATCTGAATTTGATACTAGGTAATATGCGATCTACAACATTTACATATCATGTTAGATTTGTGTATTAAATAAAGAGAAAAAAAGAAAAGAAAAAAATTATTAAGCGTTATTTTATGAAACGAAAGAAAGTATTACTGTCTACAGCCAAGGAAAAAAAAATGATTGTTCAATACGGCAGATTCATATTTATAATAGAATTAATTTGTAATGCAATGTGTTTTAGCTGATTAAACATGCATCTTAATACAGGAAATGACGTAATCCATCAATTAACAAAAGAAAACAGCTCGTTCCTTCATGTGTCCATCACTCTCCAGAATGGAACAACGCTGTATGAAATGTACGACCGATTCTCTGTCTCCAACGAAACAGGAAAATATCAACTCTTTCTAGCAGGACCTGCCACCGGGACTTTAGGTAAATGAATCCACGTCAAGTTCTTAAAACCAAGTTCCAATTACCGGTACGTACATTATCACAACAATACTCTTCTGTATTGAAATATTATTTAGTTGTCAAAAAAAGAGAAAGATGCGTTTTTTTTCAGATATTTTTTTTCATATTCTAGTGTTAAATCTAAAGCAAACTTGCATGGCGCGGCGCAGTGCCCCTTTTTCTCGGCGCTAAGCCTTTTTTTTCCAACGCCATGCCCTCATTTCCTAACCCAAAATTATTAAACATGCCCAGTTTATGCAATATTTCTTAGCTGTTCTGTTTATTCAGTGCATACTGATAATCCCTTTGTTTATACAACGACAGGAGATCACTTCACGCTTGAACGCTCGCACACATCCACCGGGCTAATTATCATGCCTCAGGCTGTCAGAGTAGAGGAATTGATATAAAAAATATCACTCTTTCCAGCACCTAGAACCGTCTATCTTAGAAGTACCTCAGTATCATTATTGACGATTAGATTAAAAATATACAAATCAATTATCCCTGTGATACCTTTTGTTTCATTTTACAGGTGACGCTCTGTTAGACACAGGATATTCTCACAATGATCTGTCTGGGATGAACTTCTCTACCCCAGACAGAGACAATGACGGGTGGATTGACAATAACTGTGCTGCTTACAGTAAAATAAGAGGAGGTTGGTGGTTTAACTTCTGTCATCGGGCCTTCCTTAACGGTCAATGGTCCCCGGCAGACTGGCTTTCCCCCTGGGCCCCCACAGTAAGTAGTGGAACGTCAGTGAGGGGGACCACCATGATGGTCAAACGGCACTAGGTAAACCTTATTAAATGTTAACATTTTTTGTTTTAGTATTACTGTGAACATTTCAGTTATAAGAGTTTTTTTTCTTCATTGATAAAAAAACACTATTACACACCTATCCGTGAAGTATTAACTTCATTTTTTTTCTGACAGACGAAAGATCAACCATGGTTTTGGCAAACCCTAAAGAGAAGATTTAAAATTTATTCCATTGCTGAGTTCTTTTGTTTTAAAATATGTAACATCAAATAACAAACATGTAAACAAATATGATTTCGGTAAGGATTGGGGTTGAACTATTCGTTAAAGTAATGTTGGTGTATTCATCAAAATATGTACTTTATATGTGTTGTAATAAATATGAAATTAGAAATATTTCGTTTTTTTTTTCCAAACACTAATAAATGGAGATAACTGGACAGATAATTAGGATGTAGATTACTTTATTGTTAAACCTATCACAGTGGAACCTGTTTAATTCGACACATGCAATACTCTTGACTATGATTTCAGCCATTTAATTTCATTTGTCATTTATACTTACTGTAAACCAACTTTTATTCGCGTACGAGAAATTTTGGCAATGTTCGCGAAAGCCACGTCATAGCGAATATTTTTTGCAGCGTACCGGTCCTTAGAGTGTATGTGTCTAATAACAAAAGATCCAAAAGGCTTGATTGCGGAAGTAAATCGTCGCGAACTAGTTAATCCGTGGTAAATCGCGAAACAAAGTCGTTGCGAATAAAAGTTTGTTTATAGTATATCAATGATCTTTACACACTGCAATGCCACAGATCGTTTATTCCAACACATATATTTAAATCTGTTCACCGTGCATGTCGGAAATCACAAGTTTTATTGTCATAAAGATGTTAAAATTTGTTTTTTTTAAATCATAGATATATTTGATGGACATATTTTGTTGTACAATACATCTAAGATTATACTTCTCTAAAAACATATCCCCATCTTTTTCCATCAATGTAGTATTTTTAATGAATGAGCATTTAATTGTCCATTAATTTACTTGAAACCGTTTACATTGAAATTATTGGTATTTTTACGCAGTACTGTTAAGGTTTCCCGGAGCTTAAAATGCTTTCAAAACGTAACACTGCATTGCAAAGATGATTTTAAGTTTTATTCTTAAGTTATGTACTTCAGTACGCCAAATTCATACAGAGAATCCTCTAGGCTATATATAAACATATTTGTTACGATGTCACATGACCTTGTTGATCACGTGACGGTCATTTCTTCTTTTTTGAAATCTTTCACATAAATCGCTTCGGCGCAGGTTAATAACATAATCATTATTAAATTTTTGTCCCATAAATAAACTCGTTGCATCCTTGTGAAACCGAAATGTGCTTGGGAAAAGATATACTATTTCTTTGGAACAATTTATTTCATATTAACTTCAACTTACCGACAAATCTGAGGGTATTTTCCACTGAATATCGTCATCTGTTTTAAAACAAAGCCTTCATACATTTTTCCCAAGCAGGATTCAGTTAGAGGGGAACATCCTCTTACATATGTCCACAAAAGATATTAAATAAATCCTCATTAACAACCTGCGCCAGTCTCTTTTATATACATATTATGAATTCTGCCTCTGTCCACGGGTATAAAAAAGGGTAAATGTCAAACGTATATTTTCGTACGTAGTTTGAACACGCTGACTCTTAAACAAGAGTAATAAAGCAAAGTTATCTAAATTATTCGGATATATTAGACTTTTGAAAAAAATGATAAAAACACGTTTATTTTAAACTAGCACTCTGAAACTTTATATGCAGATTGAAATAAGGTGTAAAGTTTATGACACTCTCCCCATTATAACAGCTCAAGTATGCAATGACTTGACGTCATTTTCAATTATGACGTAATACATTTGTAGTTCAGAGAAGTGCATGCAGAGAGTACACTACAATATTCTCTGGGAAGCCTTATCGTACCTGCGTAATATCATGGAGAAAAAAATCGAAAATGTTGAAGTGAGGCGTACTGAATATTTCTTTCCAAAAAATTTATTATACCATAAATATATTTAGTAACCTTGAATTTTATGTGTGGTAAGAAACGCAAAGATACTAGATTCTCATTGATATTAGATTATTATCTTAACGTAAAAAAAATCACATTTTCTGAAGATCAATATCTTCTATTGCTGCAAATAATCATTAAAAAAATAAAATCTTTCTGCTATTGAATGCACAATAATTGTTATAGTAGAGTTACATGTAAACCAATACTGTAATTTTTAATTTTTTTTTTTTTTTATTTCCGAACCTCATTAACACAGATCGGGGATTAAAAGGTTACATGTATAATATGCGTTTAATTTTGACGTCACAAACATTAAAAGCAAAATTTGGAATAATTTTATTGTAATTTAGGTTAGAGATGAATCAAGTAAGTTAGAAAAAAGAAATCAAATTACAGAGCAGAAAAGGAGTTGGAAAAAATAAAGCACTGATTCATTTTTTTTAAAGATGTTATCTTATATCTGCAACTGCCTTTACAAATAAAACGTAGCAAGTTAACATTAAACAAAATGTTTGCAAATACCTTTGCAATTATGAGACTACATTTTAAATGTGTGACACATCATTCTCTATTATGCAATGTGTAAGCTATGATTTATATACTAGTACATCCAAAAATTTGATAGACTATAACTTGAAATTTGTTATTAAAATAAAAGGAAAAGTTTTAGAAGCTAATGATAAAAATTCAAGATAAGTTTGCGAAACAAAGAGGCTGATGATTAATGTTGTCGTTTGCAGGTCAAACACCAAGGTCAATATGAACTAGTTTTGGTACCAAATGAAAAGTCTCTCACAATGAGTCTACCTTCAAGAAATAAAAATCATGAAAGCAGCAAAGTTCCCTCCCCTGTTCTCTTACTTTCAATATATTTGGTGAGTTCTTTTTATTTCTCCTCTGAGTCTATGACGACCATGTGCGCCCCCTGCTGGTGACAGAAGTCACCGGAATTCAACATGGACGTCGGTTCCTTGTGGAAAGAGAAACACCAGCCACTCACATTGACAAATCCCGGGGAGCATCTCAAAACCTCGGATCCGAAATTCCAGGGGAACATGTCAAAGTTTCGGAATTAATGGCGATCAAAACTGTCAAATGATATAAATAATACAAGGGTACATTCCTCATCTAACAGATTATGCTTTAATCTTTAAGATGTTCCCTCTCTTACAATTTCATTTTTTTCAAATTAGATAAAGTTTCATGTAATTCAATTCACATAAACAAGTCACTGAATTATGCTTAAATGTCAATGATAACGGTTAAGGAGTGAAGTTTCATTTATATAATGCACTACATGTATAACGTAGATATACCTTACAGCTTCACAAAATGTTATATAGTAAAACATGGGTTAAAACAAGATTCATTTCTTATATTTCTATTTTAGTTTAGACGATAAGACAATTTTTTTTACCAAATATAACTTAAAATTGAGCATATTTTAAAAGAAACGTCAAGAGGAGATTTTCATCATTCCAAAGGTGATTTTTAATATGTGTACCTGTTACAATCCAACTCAATAGGAATGTAGCTACAATCGGAAGGCCTCTTGATACTAGTTTGAAATGAATGCATTAGGTATTTCTTTAACCGTAAATAAATAATTAAATCCAGGAAACAATTTCAGCAACTTTCTTTGAAAGTAGAAATAATAGCAGAGCCATTTTTGTGAAAAACATAATAATTTGTCGAGATTGATTGATTGATTGTATACTGTTTCACGTCCCTCTTTAGAATAATTCACTGATATGGAGACGTCACCATTGCCGGTGAAGGGCTGCAAATTTAGGCCTATGCTCGGCACTCAGAGAGGGAAAATAAAAGATTCATTCTAGTTTTGACTTTTTTTTAATTTATAGACATATATGAATTCCTTTGACTGAAATTCATTTTAGATATCCGACTTGAATAACTGATAGTTTTACTGAAATCAAAACAGCAAATTGTCTTAAAAATAAAGTTATGAAAAACTCTTGAAGTAAAACCTGACGAGATAAATCATGAAGAGTTATTCTTCTTGTCTCATAAAAGCTATTTACCTTTAGTGACATAAAATTAGACACAAGTAACATCTTTTTTTCAAAAAGCATGCCAGACTAAATCAATCAATATAAGTGCGAGAAAGGATACACATTTGGAGCAATAGCTTTGTGGGGTTAAAAATATGTACTAACTATCTATTTTGAAACCTTTGTATAAATGAAATCTCATTGTATTTCACTTGAAGAAAAAAATTATTTCTACACTGAATATTAAATAGTTGTTATTCTCTCGGTGTTTTCCTCAGGTTGAGTGGTCTGCCCTTGGATCTAAATTGATTTCCAGCTGCATTGAAACACCTATTAGAAAATATGTTATCAAATCATGAATTATAAACATTTTAAAAGATAGATATAATATGATCACATTTTGCTAGATTGTATTTTCTCCACTGAGGTAAACAGTAGTAATGTGTGTTCATCAATATTTTTGAGTGAAATTAAATTAAGAAAGTGGCATCTGTGTAAGATTTCTTTATTATTTGCCCAAAAATGAAATACTTATTAAAAATTTTAGTACATATTAAACCCTCTAATCCTAAAAAAGCAAATCATAATGCTCGGCGGTCATCAGAATGACGCGATAATGGACACGTCCAGCACAGGCGTTAATTTGAATACTGATCTTTAAAAATATGAGGAAATGTTTAAGATATATAATTTAAGAGTTATTTAACTTATATTGGTGAATATTGGCAGAAACTGGCTGTTCAAATTCACGAGTTTGAACATGAATATTGTATATATTGCTGAAATTTTATTCTTTAAATTTTGTAGGACAAGTTGTTAAGATAAATATGTTTATTTATTTAAAAGATTTTAAAAGCTGATGAAAATTTAACACTGTGTTGTCGTGTTTTTAAATAGTTTAACTATCTTTAATGAAGTAAACCTTTGTTTTTACCAGCATAAATAAGTTCATATAAATTAGACGACATTCACTTGATAGCGTCATAGTAATTTGGTTGATGCAAAATTAAAAATTTGAACCAAATTAAATGTAGGGTTATATCTCTGGTCTTAGAGAGGCTGTTTGTGACACAAAGAAAATCGCATAAATTAACCTAATGTAAAAGGCTGGAACCAATCTTTTTTGTAACAAACTGAATCGATACAGCTAACGTAATGAGTGGAATGAAATTTCACTACGTATTTGTTTCTGATCATAGCGTAAATCATTAGGAAAATTAGTAACACATATATATTTTTATAACAGTAACTTGATCCGAAGGGTCGTATCACGTTGAGTTGACAGGGGCGGATCATCAGATCTAACGAGACGCGAAGCCTCGAGTTTGATCTGATGATCCGCGCCTGTCAACAAGACGTGATACGGCTCTTCGGATCAAGTTACTGTTATAATCAAAATTTATTATATACCCGTTCATAACTAGCAAAATGTAGCAAAAAAAAACTTTAGAGATCAATTACAAAACATTTATCTTTTAAACAAAGCATATCAACAATGGACTTTTTAACGCGCAAGAAAAATAACGTCATATTTCTGCGTACTACGTCATCAGTTTCAGAGAGTGGTGATATGGATTCAGAAAACAACATGTTTGTGATCCGGAAAATAGGATCACGACGTCACGTGATAGCGTAAATTCAACAGCAAAATTGAGTGATACACATTAGGTATATAATAAAAACACATACAAACTGATATTCCCTCTAAATACCTATTGATGAAGGAGGCTAGTCTGATGGATGTACATATAAGGATACTGGTATCTTATTAATGACATTGTATAAGTTTTGATAATGAAACTGATTTAAACGAAATTTATAAGACAAACCATGTTAAATTCGTCAAAATGAGAGAGAGAGAAAAGAAAGATATGGAAATAACGAATAGTATTCAATATAAAAGTCCATAAAATAATACAGAATTGGAGCATTGCAAACACCGACCTCCGAAACATGAGAGGTGTGATCAAGTGCCATGGCGGAGTAAGCATCCCCTGCTGACCGGTCACACCTGCCGTGTGTTCCTTGTCGTGAAATAACGGAAGTCCGTTATCAATTAAGTGTAAAAATTATGGATTAACAATAAGTATGAAAACTTCAGTCAGCATTTGTCTTAATGATAATTGTATTTGCTGACAATATCATTGTATCAACCATAGAATTTTTACGTAAGGCATGCTCTTGCGTATCGAATTAAATGAGATAAAAATATACACAGCGTATGCAGATGATGAAGGTATATTGCTACATAAATAAAGGAAGTTGACGTTTACCATATAGCTCGTTAGATTATCATTAACGTTTTTCAAGTAAAATATCCACGGATACTGTCTATTCTGTATTCCGAACGGCCATACTGGTCCCGACTGCTCATAATTAACGGTATTTATTTCCTCTAATCCGAGTTACTTCAAAGCAATTAACACCTTTCGTGGTGGATTAGATAATATGTGTTTACATTAGCAGTGCCATGAAACGAACTCAGTGAAATGCGGCGTTGATACAGCCCAGTTGAAAAAAAAAATACTAGTATACGATTGAATTATAATTAAAAAAAAATAATTGTGTTTTAACTCGATCATTTTACTACATTATAACAAAAATACAAAAAATAAACATGTACGCGATTTACAAATCAAAATACAAATCGGGATCGAAAATCAAATGCATTTCAAAATGGCGCAATACCACTGTGGTTGAAAACGTAACTTTTTACATAAAAATTAAAAGTTAAATCTGATAATTAGCACATTGTAAATAATTGTGCATTACTGTTTTTACATTGAATGAGCTCTTTGACAAGCGAAACATGATTCGCTTGGTATATAGTAGGTAGATTTTGATTAAGGTAACATTTCACACGACTTTCAAACTTCGTGAAAAAACAAGAAAATACAGTAAGTCATAAGAGACTATTTTATAATTTCTAGACTACAATATATTGATTGATTTCATCATTTTATTATAATTCATATTATATATAATAATGAACTTGTAAATAAAGAACCAAATTTTCAAAATTAATATTTCCCTGCATTTTTCCTGCATTCCAGATTCTGTGTAAACCGGCCAAATTTTATAAAACCGGCGGTAGCCGGTTTGGACAAATTGTATTGTAAAAACTTTCATTCAGCAGGTTTATGATCTACGTTAAGAAAAATTGGTGTCACATTCATTAAATACAGAGTGACATGTATATAAAATGCTTACAGCGACGATATTCATCGATTTGTATAAATATTTTCCTATTACACGTGTAGCTTTTTTAATGAATAAAAGAAAATAGACTAAAACAGAACTCAAACAAAATTCTCTTCAATAAGATTAAATGCTAACATGGACACATTTCAAATCTGTTTGAGAATGATTTTTTTCAAGAAACACAGGGATTGACATTAATTAAAAGTTATCTAGTAATCAAAAGGTTGCTATTGATTATCTTCTCATCC
>PRKT01001587.1:51166-66003 GCA_003671525.1 Saccostrea glomerata | reverse complement strand
ATGTTGAATGCGTACCTTAAAATAAATCAATAAAATATTGTTCTATGTTACAATCTCAGATCAGTACATATGCTTTTTGTCAAAAGAGTTATTCAATTCTATTTATTCTTACAGAGATTCAATCATTTCAATTTAAAAGGGTATAAATACAAAACAGCAGACCAGTCAGAACAACAGCATAAACTTTTAAAGGAAAATTAAATATATTCTCAAGTGTATGGTGATCATTTTTTTCTGACAAACACAAGGACTTTTAAAAAATCATTCCTCTTGAAAACAAAAAAAAAATCTCGATTCGATAAATTATGATTAATTTGTTATGTGCATATTGAATGTAACTTTTTATCTGTGTGATTAGAATTATATGCGCTTTTTAAAAAAAGGATATTGATTGAGTCACCTATAGATATGATTATGTTATTAAAGTGTGGACTACTTAAGGTTTTTGAAACTTAAGTCCAATGCGTTTAACATATTTTCAATTCAATAAAGTTTGTTTGAATCAATAAAGTTGAACACATTTCTAATTTTAAGTTTAAAGGAAGAAATTCATAATAGAAATACCCCAAAGTGAAGTTCATGGTCAATAATATCGAAAAACTGTTTAGTTTAAAGTTGAACATGTATCGTTAATAGACATATGCAATATTAGTGTTCCTATCTCCGATATCAGCAATGGGGTATTCACTTCAATTTCGGAACACCTGTTTGCTTTCTGATTACGGATAGCCACGTGGAATTGACTATACAAGTGTTTGTACTGGTTATCTTGCATTACCTTTGCTTACATTTTTGTAGTTTAAGCCGATTTGCCTTTGTTTGTACTGCACTGACCTGCGCTCCTGTTGAAGGATACTTTAGTATCCCTTTTGCCTACCGTGGAAGAAGTACACGGTTACTTTTGTCGAGAGGGATGTTTTACGATAAGGTTTTAGAATACGTCCGTCTACAAAGGTGAAAACTTAAGACACGAAACCCTGACAAAATGAGCGGCTTATACAGGCGCGTCAGAGAGGATAAACTAATATGGCGGACGAATTTCTTTTAAGAATCATGTTCAGTTTTTACCAACTGAAAGAATGTTGACGTGCACGAATGATACTTTTTGTTAAAAAATAACAACATATGGAAATGTCTATACATGCTATATAACTTACTCATGAAAAATAATTAAGGAGTTTTACGTTTGCCGCATCATACATAAAGAAACAAATCATCAAACATAAAGAAACAAAGACTAGTAAAAAAAAAAATATGAAAGCAGGACTATTGAGGTAACAGATGTGTATAACATGGCTATGCGTGCATTTTATTGTCGATTTCTGCGTTTTTAAATATAATCCCAATAAAGTTATTCTTTGTTATGTAAAACTAAGGAATAATTGTCTTATTTTTTTATTTCATGATGTGATCAATCGATTGGCTTGCGTGTAATTGGCATGAACGCCTTCAGCATCATCGTCATGAAATCGAAGAATCGAAGAAAAAGACAGTTATTCCTTAAGCCTAGGTCACACTGTCACGGTAATAGGCACGGATTGCAACGGTTCACCCCGATTTTATAAACCATATGAAATCGTAATGCTAATACGATTTTTTTGGCGCGAAATACAAACGAAACGGTTGTTTCAAGATTATTGAATGGTTCAACAAGGATTGGACACGGTTTCATTGAGGAGCATGCCATTCACGCCACAGACACTGTTACGGACAACCACGATATACCGTAGTGATACTTTATAATGCGACGGTCTCACTAGTGATTGCTAAGCTACAGTTACGGTCAATCAAGTTAATGTTACAACGCCCGACGCACTTGTATGAAAATGCCTCGAATAATGAAGATTTTTTAAGACGTCTTACGTCTAAGCAATTAAAAGACATTTGGAAAATGTAATCGTAATTAAGGTTCTTTGTACATGGACGCCAGCAATAACATTTTTCAAAAACACCGATATGAAGAGGAATCATTGAGAAATCAAATGTTACTATTTCATTTCTTATTTTAAAATACAACTGACTCGTTCTTATTTTATTAAATCATCGTAAAAGTTGACCTGTTTTCAGATAACTGTTATATGAGAAAAATCGCAGATATATTTAATTTAACATTTCAGTTTATTCACTCTTGCAATAAAAATCATTTACAATGTGTTTTATTCAATATTTTTGTTAATTACTCAGATTAAGTTACGTTGCCAGTGCACTCTTCCTGTAATTGAGTATAATAGCTAAGGTCCTGATATATACTCGGTTTAGATTTAACTGGCCTGCGGTAGGCGGTTTCCACTACTAAGTATCATTTGACTAAACCACGATTTGGTAATCTCTCGAGAATCTGGAAATGATGTAGCGGATGGAAGGTATGGAGATAATGAACAGTTTTCATTCTCAAAAGTCCACTCAAACATACAAACCAGGAGCAGAGCAAACACGGACCTCTAAAACATCAGAGGTGGGGTCAGGTGCCATGGAGGAGTGAGCGCAGTCCCCACCGACCGATCACATCCGCCGTGTGCTGCCTGATTTAATCGAGAAATAACGGAAAATCCGTCGATTATTGGAAATTGGATGTGTAAATAATGGTCTTACAGTTAGTTTAAGAAAAGTCAGTCAGCTTTTGACTTAATAATAGACTGAATTTTCTGATAAGGTCATTGTTTTGACTAGAGAACTTACAAAATTATGACTTTTAACAAGACTGTTGATATTCTTTTTTCATCAATTTGTTTGTAAGTGATAAGGGTATGATCTTCGAAATGATTAAGGACAAGCACTGTGCTTTCGGATATTCAAGGTTCCTCTGAATGTCTAAGAAGATACAGGTCAACACAATAGATCTATTGTAGTCAGGACACAGTTATCTGTCAACCAGAATTCCAGGCATGACACACAAACAGTGACAGTTGTCAATTTTTTCTTATTCTTAAAAATTTGAACTTTGGAAAATCGTTTCATGAGCCAGATTTTCAAAGCAATAGGGTCTTCAGAAAGTACAAAGTGAGGCCTTTTTGTTTTCATTAGCGGGGATTGTTGCTGGTAATCCTTCCTAATACCTTCATAAAAACTGCTTCATGTTTGTCATCAATTAAAGCGCATCGATAGAATGAATATGGTTTGACAGTCATCGCGACGAAGGTCCATTGGTAATAGTTTTCCAATTCATTGGGGTTGATGGGTAGACACGTTCTCTTTCGATTTATTTTTTGGATGATGACTTTACAAATCAAACGGGTACCTGAGAGAAAGTGTCAGGAAAAACTCTGAAATTATACTTAAATGAGTTGTACACATGTAATTGCCCCGTGATGCAAGAAGGAAGGTTGTACCAGTTTTAATTCATTATAACCAAACTGTTTTCTTCATCTTCCCTGGTATAAGAGATATGTGCCACAACAATGTAGGTCTGTGCTTTCTGTCTGTTGTACTACAAGTGCAGACTTAGAAGCCGAATCCTGTGCTCATGGTCATGTGTACAGCCATGAAGAACAGATAATAATGACAAGCAAAAATTGTTACAAAAATGTGAAATAAATTACTGAAAAAATGTAAGCTATCGTATCCAACCGTAAAATTGCCGTTAAAACACGTAATTAGACGTCAAAACCTTAACTACTGCCGTAATTACACCGTAAGAAAAAACGGATCGCCGCCATTATTCGTGAGTTTCTGTATTGTTTCCCTGTCGTTTTCCTACTACAACCGAGACAATATGTGCGGGGTTTACGCTTATAGGTACGGATTATCATGTATATTCGTATATTTTCCCTCCTGCAGTCGTCGAAATCCTTGAGTAAGCGTAGACCTACGTGTCACAGATGATCCCGATACATCACGAAAAGTCTACACAGTGGTCACACATTAATGGTAGGCATACAGTACGGGGTAAATACGATATACAACAAATGAAGTAACATCGCGGTTTTCCACGACTGTAGCAATTTATGGATCATTTAGGAGTAATCCGAGTTATCAGGGCTCATCATGGTAATAATAACGGACCGACTGCGGATGTTTAAGAATTTTCACGGATCCCTAAATCATAGCTTACCGTGACCTAAAATCATGACGTTGTAATTGGGGCTTTACATTTACATGCTCTTTGTCCCGCCCTGCTCGTTTTTTAGACCGCCCTAAAAAACTATAGTTAACTATAGTTTACTATAGTAAATTATAGCTTATTATTACGCCTCTACTGTAATTACTCTATATAAAAATGAATAACATAAAACTATCTCTTTCCCGAGAAGAGACTATTTCCCTTATCTGAAGATTACTCCCTGAAAATCAGAGCTACTCCCTGGGACTATTCCCTCATTAATATTATTTAGTCATTTTAACCAATCAAGGTGGTCAGTGGACGGGGTCCAAGGAATCTCGCGTATGTTACGTCATGTTTTAGTAATGTAACTATTACGTCAAAATATTTCGACATGCGATGTCATAATCATTTCTTGAATTCTAGCAAAATGAAGACAACAACAATTTTTTCGAAATGTCAGTGAAAATACGTTTTAAAAAACATTTAATTGTTCTAGGACACGATGCATTACTTATCATACAATCTGTTAAACTGCATGCATTTGTATATCTTTTCCAAATCCCCTAATCATATAAACATTGTTTTTTTTTAAATGTCAGAATATCTCGTAAAAAAAATTAATAAATCGCCTATGATTGTTTAGGTATTATAAAATAGTTATGGGATAGCATAAATTTGCTATTTCCCTCGTACTCATTACATAAGTGTATACCATAGTTAGCTATAATTTACCATAGGTAACTATAGTTTACTAAAGTTAACTTAGAAAATCAAAGTGTCAAAGTTTTCGATAATGTTTTTCAAAGTGTCAATTTTTTGCCAACATTTATCAAAGTGTCAAAGTTTCCGCTAAAGAAAGAGGGCGTATAAGGCGTGGACAATCCCCTGCTCCGAGACAAAATATTTCTCAATTTTCAAAATTAACAAAAAAGTTATATTTTTCTAAAATCATGTTCTCAGTAATGTCATCTTGAAATTTTTTTTATAGATTTATTTTACTGAACGACTTATTATTTGATAAGCTTTATTTTAAAATCGACAGTTAAGCATATCTAGTGGAAAATGGGTTTACTAAAGCAATATAAAATGAATTTTGAACATGAATGGGTCAAGTCTCCTTTCTTCTTAAACGCTTAAATGATGGAAACGTAAATGCGAAATTGATTTCATTCGTCCAAAAAATGGAATCTAAGCCCATTCTATGTTAAAATCGAAATTTTTTGAAAAATTGTACGCTTCAACATACCCGTTCATTTAAATCACACTGACAGACGTTGATAATGCATATACTTCGTAGCGTAGTGGTTAAAGCAGTGGGTCTTAGAACATACCCTGCGCTATGGAGAAGGTTCGAATCGTAAGTGAAGCTTTTTTTTCAGATATCTTAAAACATGTGTGAAAAATAAATTATTAATAGAATATTTAAACAATGAAATACAGAATTGAAGGTGTAAAAGATGATGTAAACAATATAAATTTGAAAAATATAATTTTTAGAATGGAAAATTGGCTTTTCTCAGAGCGTGGGGATTGTCCTTGCCTTGTGCGCCTCCATTCTTTATAAAAATGTCAACGTTTTCCCTTAATTTTATGAATGTGTCAAAGTTTTCCCCAAAGTTTTTCAAAGTGTCAAATTTTCGCCTTAGTTTATCATAGTGTCAGAGTTTTCGACAAAGTTTATCAAAGTGTCAATGTTTTCACCAAAGTTTTCAAAGTGTCAAAGTTTTTGATAAAGTTTTTCAAGTATCAAAGTCATCACTTTAGTAAATCAAAGTTTCCGCCAAAGGTTTTCAAAACTGCAATACACGACGTCTCTTTTGATTCATTACAACCCTATGTAAATTAACAATTAGGTCTACATCATATTCGTACCAAACGTTACTCTGTCGTTTTGAAACTTTTAAAAAGTCTTCTTGAAAAGGCTAAGAAAAGTCTAATTTTTCATTCCTCGTCACCAGAATATAGGCTAAGATCTATAATTATAGATATTGCATATCATAGGCTTTTTAAACCCGCACGTTTTACGGAAGAAAATGCAACTAAAACAATCTCTTTTTTCCTTAAAATTCAATATGCAAATAAAGGAATTGACGCGGTTAATATAAGTAAAATTATTAATCATAAAAGGGTCCAGTCTTGTATTCCACCATATTTCAAGTTAAAGACTACACCTTGTATTTCATAAAAATTTACATCGACCATTGCTTCCAATCTTTTCAATTACGAAAAAACTTTACATGACCTGGACAACGAGTATTTGAAACAAATCCTCCGTTGTGTTCATGTTCTTCTTCGCCCTATAACTATAGTCCTGCTGGACACATTTATTACAGGTAACGTAAATATAGTTAATAATGAGGACCTTAGATCACTTATTTTAAAAGGTCCTAAATATAGGGAACCCCGATTCTTCAAATGGCGTCGGAATTTCATAAATATTATGGATTCTGTTGACAATTACGCCAGCCGATGGGCCAGATATGAAAAAGAAGGCGTTGACACCTTGTCAGAATGGATTAAATGTATTAGATCCATGTTACAATTGCGTATTAAAAGATTGACGGGCAATATGAAAATCAATTATCCCTCTGTTTTCAATAATCAAGAAGTGAAAAAAGAACTAGATAGATTACATGATCAGTACGTACTGGCTTCTGCCGACGCAGCAAGTAACAACATTGTCTTCGTTCGTAAGGCTCATTATATAAATTGTATTTTAGAAGAACTTGGATTCAATTCTACAAGTGGTGATCCTACTTATGCTCATACTTCCCATTCTAAGGAAGAAACTCTTAAAAATCAAATGTCAGTTTTTAATATTTTTAATATTCCACAAAGCAAAAAGGAATTTGAACTACCCTATATTTATTGGATCCGAAACTTCATAAAAATCCTTACAAATAAAGATACATTGCGGGTTCCAGTAAATATTCAACCAAGCCTCTTTCGTTATTCCTCACTATGATATTGACCGTAGTGAAGGAAAAACTTCAGGAGTACTGTGCAACAACATATTCAAGAAGTGGTGTGAATCAGATGTGGATACTCAAAAATTCCAAAGAACTTTTGGACAATTTGAAATCACAATTTTTTTTCCCCAAAATAAACAGCTAAAAAACTTACGACTTTTCAACTTTATATACAACCATTCCCCACGATAAATTTAAGTCCAGGCTTTTTGATATCATTAACAGCTGCTTTTTAATATAAATGGGACTCGTAAAGAATAAGATAGGACAAGAGCCAATCCAGGCCCCCTTTTCATAAAAACTAAATAAATATTATATGTAATCCAAGGGTATACCCAAGCCTAGCAGAAAATGATTTTATGTATTGTCCCTGTAATTTGGTTGCCTAGCAACACATCAAACATAACAATCATGATTTGAATTCAAAGTCAATTTCAAAAACATTATTTGTACAATTATTCAAATGCTCCATATTTCTATGGAAACCAAAAAACGTCCCTAATAACAACTTTAAATACATACAAATATAGAGAGAAAAGGATGTTTGTATACAATGAAATGGTTCAATGTTTGTATCTCAAGGATTAAAATCTGTTAGCCCTAGAAATCAAAATTTCATCCTGCAGGCATTAAAGAAATCCTCAGCAACAGCATTACAGTCATACAAAAAATTGTATAAAGTATAGTAAGATTTCTTAACAGTTTGTAAGTAACCACGGTGAGCATAAGAATATCAAGTAATAATATCAAAATTTTTTTGTGGATTTTATGTACACTGTATTTATGCTTGAAGTATGACGAATGAGTAAAAATTTCAGTTACCATATAAACCCATTGTAAATGCATTTTATGAAACAAGGCTATTGCCACGTAAAAAGCACACAGTTTTTCTTTTGGCAACTGTATTCACAAATTGGCTGAAGACTCTAATAAAACTTGAGAGACTTATTCCGATTGGATATTAATAGAAATCTTTTTTTTTTTTTTTTGGTTTTACTGGAATGTGGACATATATGTATGTCAAAACTTATAAGCTAGAAACTAAATCTGTCAGCTAGAGAATTGTAAATCCTTACATTTTCACTTAGATTGTAAAATACACAGTGTATTTCTTGTCGCAGACTGCCCTACATGTAGCTTAATCTATACGGAATATTGCAATACCTATCTTTACTTCCCTACATCCCTCCTAACAGTGAAAAAACTTATCAACATATACTTTTTAAAAGAGTCTTACATGTCTGTATGCAGCAAGTATATATGCAATTTCAAATATGCAAATTGAAATCGGGGAGTGTAATGTATCTGTCCGAATTTACTCATTGACAGTAACTCAGGTGACGTAAAAATAGATTGAAGGTAAATTACATATACACAATGGTAAATATTATATGAACGAATTTTCAAAAATCAAATGATGACCTGAATTATTCAGCTAGTTCATCTGTGTGGTCAAAAATCTATTGAAGTTTTAGCAGACATAACAAAGAAGTGACAGTATGAGAACACTTAGTTCACAGCATTTCATCACCTTCCAATTATGTGTTGAAAGCAATGGTGTTCATTATTTATATAACAGTTAAATTTGATAAAAACATAGAATTAAATGTCACTGATGTAGGAGACACGTACACTAAATCTAATTGACAATGAGAGTGAAATTAATACCCAAGACCCTATCTTAAAGAATTGCGTATATTGGTGTAGCCACTGTATGCCTCACATATTCATTTTATCAGAATCTGTCTAGAGTTATTTATACAAGAGCAGACATCTTTTGTGATTATAATAGGCACAATTATTTTTCATTAAAGTACAAAAATTATGTTATTTTAGAAAAAAAACGATTAAAATGAAGAGTTGAAGAGAAGATTCACTTTGCTTAAACAATAACATAACTAAAATACATGTACTCCTAATGATGATGATGAATCCTGATCAGAAATTCTACTGACATATGCATGTTAAAACAATAACAATCTTAAATGTATTACTCGTTATATCGTAAATCCTAGGACATAAGCTCTCATACATGACTAGTTTAATGTTTTTCATAAGTATAGATTTGTTTTGAACAGTTCAATTGATGTTAAAAAATTTGATCAATATTTTTAATGAAAGATGTCAGGATCAAAATTGATATATTCAACAATTCAAATATACTTGTAGGGTGAATTCACCATGCATCGGATACCCTTGTACTTCAACAAGTTCTAGCGATATCGCTACCGACGGAAAATTATCAAAATGGAGCTTAACATTTAATTTATGATTAAAATTTCAATTTAGGACACAATTATATGCCCTTTTTTGAGAAAATATCACCCAGAATCGAGTTTTTAGGAATAACTGAGAATTCACCATGGATCGGACATTGTTAACCATGCATCGGACAGATGGTATTTAGACCGAAAAAATATCATACCTCTATCACAGTGCTTTAAAATCCTTGATATGAATATATTTTCATCTTTTATCTAAGAAATAAACCTCAACTTAATTTAATTTAATTGACGATATTATTGCACAAATGTAGAATGATTCAAGAAACCTCAATCTGCCTTAGAAATGCTTTAAAATGCTTATAATGCGGTAATTCGCGCCTTTTTCTCATGGTTTATCATAATCTGGTTTGTAAAAATAAACTGAGTCAAATTCCAGACGTCATATATCCATAACTTGTATTTTGACTGAAAATATAGAGTTTTTATTTTCTTTTTCCGCAAAAAACAGCTGTCAGCTGGGTTCTGTATGAAAATGGTAGTGCTTACCTTTGCATCGAAAAGTGTCCGATGCATGGTTAATTTGTGTCCGATGTACGGTGAAATTAGCAAACTAGTAAAAACCAGCTCTAATAAGAATTAAACAAACATTTAAGTGAAATTTCTTTATAATTTATGTAAAATTACCGATTCCTGACAAAATTCACCAAAGTCCGACTCGTTCCGTGGAAGTCGAATTTAAAAGAATGATAACTCTAAAAATTGCAAAATCATAAATTTCGGGTTATTCCCCTTTGATGATGTAAAATATGACGTAACTTCAAGGCCATTCTCGGGGTATTTTTATCTCAACATGATAAACACAATCGGTATCATTAAAAAAATTAAATCTTCATCTTTAAGACAGAAACAAATAAATACACAGAACTCTTAAGTTGAAAGAGAGTTTATTGCCTAAAGTTGTCCGAAGCAAGGTTTTTGTCCGATGCATGGTGAACTCACCCTACATTATAAAACTGCAAACTATACTAGTTTACTTAATATTTTCTTTTTGATAACATATCATAGTTTATTGAACTTATATAGGTGAATATTTGCACAAGTTGATTGTACAAATTCATGAGCTCATATAATTTCAACAACTTTTTTTATTATCAATAAACTTATTCGAAAGTTCAATTGTATAAGTAAAGATTATATAGCGTAAAATTTCCAATAGAGTTTTTGAAAATTATGTTCCCTTTTGAATATTCAATGACATTCTCGTGAAAATAAGGTGTCACAAATATTTGGTGACCTACGGTTTATACATGTACTATAGCAACTTCTAACAAGGCATTATTTCAGTTCATATTGGTGAATACCATAATTCACGGTAGTTTAATTCAAAGAGAGTTCGCTCCGCGTTTGGAAGCTCGTAAATTCGAATTTCGGCTGTGACTATCCTCAGTCGATAAAAATAGGTAGCAACTGTTCTTTGATTATACTCTTGGCACCTTAAGGTGAAAGTTGTGGGTCCTTCAGATGAGACACTAAAAACGGAGGTCCCGTCTCTCGACAGGCGTTGGTACGATAAAGATCCCTCACTGTTCCATTGCCGTAATGCCGAGTATTAGGGTCTAAATTTTAAACCTTCACTGGTGACGTCTCTACATGAGTGAAATATTCTCGAAATTTTTTATTTCATGTGGTATGTTACAGCAAATTTAACATTGTACGATACATTTTTTCCGGATTTGGTTTGAATGTTAGATTTTTCCGGATTTGGTTCCAATATTATAATTTTTGCGGGAGCACGAGATTTTTACAACTGAAATTGTTTACCAGTGTTTACTAGTCACTGTGCTGATTTATCATATTTATTTCAACTTTTCTACGAGAGAAAACTTCTAAGTTGGTAAGTTAAACATGAAATCTATTTGTATATTGTTGCAGAAGAAATTTTGACGTGCATTATTGAGCGCCTCACTGGCTGCCAGCACTGTAATTTTCTCTCCAGTGTTTAGTGCTTCTTGTTAGATACCAATGACACTATTTTCAAGATATTGTGTTTAGGAGATGTTCAGTGTACAGATGGAAATATATTTTGTGTTTTCTAATACATAATTAAGAAGATTTTCAAGGATTTTCATCAAACAATAGCTATGTGTTATTCTTGGGATATAAATAGACACTCCTCTGGAGTGCAGCCAGGCGTTACATCACTGAAAACCTATTCAAGTAGTGAGTAAACTAGCATGTGTGTTAAGGGAACAATACCAGCTGACCTCAGGCAGACACTACAGAAAATGGGTCTGTACACATACAGCACGCACACTGGTACACATGGAGGATCCAGAAAACAGCATAAAATTTCAGTGAAAATAAATAGCCATCGTCAATCAACTGCCAAATCAACCAGACCTATAAACTTTCACAATTTGATAATTATTTTGAGCCATAAATCTGATCTGAATCACCAATGTCATATTTCAACCTGTATTAGAGAACGACCACTGGTGTCAAGGTCAAACACAGTAGGGAGTGTGGAATGTAGCAAATTTGATGACAGTACCTAAGACTAAAAACCCTGCGTGTGAAAAACATATGTCCCTTGTTACTTTGAATTGTAGATCTGCTGTAAACAAAACAATTGCAATCAATGATTATATTGTCTCAAATAATATTGACCTTCTAACTCTTACGGAAACATGGCTTGGTAGGGATACTGACAATGTCGTTTTGTCCGAACTTACACCTGAGGGAGTTACTGTTTTACAAAAGTCAAGGAAAGGTCACCGAGGAGGTGGATTAGCAGTTATCCACAAAAACATTTCAACATCAAACCAAAGGCTACTGATTTTCAATATACTCATTTTGAGCACTTGGAATGTACTGTTAGTTCACTGAACAATCGTGTGTGTCTTTGTGTAGTTTATCGTCCACCTGCATCTAAAGCAAATGGTTTCCGGAATTCTGTGTTTTTTGAGGAATGGTCGAGTTACCTTGACAATCTGGTCATACTTCCTGACGAATTGATAATCATTGGTGACTTTAACTTCCACTTAGATGATCCGGACAACATGGACGCCAGGCGGTTTTGGAGGGTCCTTGAAGAGCATGGTTTGTCACAGCATGTGAAAGGAGCCACTCATATTAGAGGTCACACTTTGGACCTAGTCATCACAAGGAATAAAAGTCACATTCTTGATGGTTAACCTACAATCCAGGATCCCGTCCTTTGTGATGACAGTGGTAATGCTGGAGGTGACCACTTTGCCGTAACAGTTCAACTACGATTATTCAAACCCTCAAAAGAACGGAAAACAATAAGTTTCCGGAAACTTGGTGGCATAGATATTTCGGAATTTAGAAATGACCTAATTTCATCAGACTTACTCTGTGATGTAAACAAGCCAGTGGAAGAACTAGTTAATATTTACAATCGAGAATTGTGCACTATCTTGGACCAACATGCCCCTGAGCAGACTAAGTCTGTTACATCACATCCAAACACTCCTTGGTATAGTGATGAACTTAGATTGGCAAAACGCAAAAAACGTCGAGCCGAGAGACTTATGCGGAAAACAGGACTGACAGTTCATAAAGAAATTTTTAAATCCAAATCAATCCAGTCATTCAATTTATTACTGTCTGCAAGGAAGGAATACTACTCGGAACAAATTACAGAGATCGGAAGCGACCAGAAACAACTTTACAGGATAACTAACAATCTTCTGGGTAACGATCATGGTCCTATTTTCCCAACTCATGAAAACAAAGAAGAACTTGCAAACACCTTTGGGAGATTTTTGTTGGGGAAAATATCCACCATCAGAGACCATCTTTCTGCTTCTAAGGACATAGAATATGATCCTCTATATGCGGACACCGGGTTTATGGGATCTTCTTTGAACTGTTTCCACCCAACGTCAGAGACTGTAGATCGTAAACTCATCATGAACTCAGCTTCTAAGTCGTGTGAGTTAGATCCCATCCCTACACAAATTCTTAAGTCATGCATTGACAATCTCCTTCCTATTGTTACGAACATAATTAACAAATCCTTGGCAGAATCATCGGTACCATCATCATTTAAAGAAGCTATAGTCCGCACACTACTTAAGAAACAAGGACTCGATGCAGAGGTATTCAAGAACTACCGCCCGGTTTCCAACCTTCCTTTCATCTCAAAGATTCTTGAAAAAGTGGTTAGTACACGAATAGAACATCATCTTGTGGCAAATAATCTACAGGATACTTACCAATCTGCATACCGAGTACACCATTCTACAGAGACAGCCCTCCTGAAGATGCATCATGATATCGTATCAGCGCTAGATTCCAACTCATGTGCGGTTCTTTTGATGTTGGATTTGTCAGCTGCTTTTGACGTGATAGATCATTCTATCCTTCTTAATCATCTTAAATTTTCCTAGAGCATCTGTGGTGACGCCCTGCTTTGGATGGAATCTTACCTAAACAACAGGTGTCAACGAGTCGCGGTTCATTCATCCATGTCATCTTATTTTCAGCTAAAGTTCGGAGTTCCACAAGGGTCTGTCTTAGGTCCTAAGCTTTACTGCATGTTTTCAAAACCCATTGGTGAGATCTGTCGCAGACATGGAATGTCCTTTCATAGATACGCTGATGATACTCAGGTATATATGATCATCAAACCAACAGCTACCTTGAATGCCGTAGCGGCTCGGTTAGAAAGATGCATGTCAGATATCAGCGAATGGATGAAAACTAACTTGCTTAAATTAAACCAAGACAAAACAGAACTTATTGTCTTTACGCCAAAAAACAGATCCCGTGATTTCGCAAATTACAATTTGAATTTTGATGGTCAAATCATAAATGTATCGTCCTGTGTTAGAAATTTAGGTGTATGTTTTGATTGGTCATTAAATATGGACTACCAGATAAGTTCTATTTCTAAACAGTGCTTCTATCAGCTGCGTAATATCGGGCGGATACGTAAATATATTACAGAAAGCGCCTGCAAAACCTTAGTGTGCTCACTCGTCACTTCTAGATTGGCCCCCTTACCAAACTGATACGTTTGCTGCAGGCCTGCAGCAAGTCTGCTGCAAGCTTGCGGCAAACAAAATTGTTCGCAGGAAGAAAATTTTCTTGTTCGCAGATAATTGCCGCTAGCTGCGATCTTGTGGCAAACATTGCAGCAATTGCTGCAAGCTTGCAGCAAATTCGCAGGAACCCAACATGTTTGCAGGAACATTGCAAGAAACATACACGCCACTTTAATGTTCGCAGCAAGTTCGCAGGAAACTTTTTACTATTCATATGTTTGCAGGAAGTTCGCAAGAACAGTAAACAAGTCAAATCAGCCAATGAAACGCAGATTGTACTGGGTCAACACAAAACTGGCCATTTTGAAATGTTGAAATTGAAGTTGTACATGTTTCAGTATTTTGGTAGGAATATACATCGATTTGAATGATTAAAAGTGCCAAACTCTGGATGTAGGTGTTCATTCTATCAATGATATCTAATTGGTAAGAAATGATTTTGATTTATTTTGATATTTGAAAGAATATTTCTTAAAAGCACGTTTGAGTAACTGGTGTAAATGCTAGGTCAAATCTAAATCTGTTTCTT
>PRKT01001587.1:33224-44021 GCA_003671525.1 Saccostrea glomerata | reverse complement strand
AAATTTTGAAAAAAGGAAAAACACGTCTGGAGATATTAACCTGGTGCATCTTTCCTGTAAAAATCTTAGAAATCCGTACAGTCATAGCTGAGATATCGCCCTAGAAATGAAAAAAGAATAATAATAATAATAGGAAACCGACGGAAAACAATAAGGTCTTCCGAAGGAAGTCGGAAGACCTTAATAAGAAAAAACAGTAGAATCACTAAAAGGTCTTCCGACTGAAACGGAAGACCTTAATAATTATTATTGTCGTAAATCATATGTTTACAAATGTGTTCCCTGTTTACCTGTTAGGTGTAATTTTTACGGACATGTTAGAAAGTTCAAATGAATGACTTTTTTGATTCTAAGAGTATGCGTAGGAAATTTATGCCATAATAGGTTGATAATTGTAATGTGATATTGAAAGATAAAGATTTGCTGTGATTGTTGGCATGAAATTATTTGGTGCATATGCACTCTGTAATAATCGTTTATCTTGTTGAGCATTTTCTAGTGATTCTTTTGAAATTGTGTGATATGACAGTAATATGACTTTCATATGTGCTAATTTACTAGGGTACATGTGTAATATTTATTGTAAAAGTGTTGTTTACAAAGAACATTTATTTATAATCGAGTGATGTTAACTTGTTAATCGCTGAGTATGTGGTTTATGTGTAATATCAAGTACTTATACATGTTTTCTATGTATTTACAGTAAATCACGTCACGTCACGTCACATCACATAACATCATGTTACGTCATCATACATGTTGCTGTCACTGGAAATAAACGATGTGCATTTACAAAGGGAGTTAACTTCTCTATGAACTTACTTGATGATAGTCAGTACAACATTTACAACTTAGAAGTTCTTGTCCATAGAAGTCCAGGAAAGAGGCGTCATGGCAACTGGTGCTACAGGAGAAGAGGCAAGACTTCGAACCTTTACAGAAAAAGGCTTGGAATATCAGATGGACAGAAGATCTAAGTATCGACGAGCATGTGAGGGTGCACTTGTAACTTTGAGTGACAGTATTTTACAGTTATTGATTACATCAACAGATGCGAATGAAGTGAAAGAACTCCACAAGAAATGGCTGAAAGCTTATGATGAACTGTTGTTTTCTCACGAAAGTTTTCAGGATCTCTTGAAACAGTCATCTCAAGATGAAGAAAAAGATGAAAAAGAATTCCAGGAAAGGAATAGGAGATTTCAGGAAGTGAAAGACTCTGTGGAACAGTGGTTCGCAAAACATGCAAGAGAACGTACACCAAGTCAAGTATCGTTTGATGTAAAATCTGTGATATCCAGACAGTCACATTCGTTCGAGCCAAATTTCCTTGGAGAAATTAAAAGAAGGTCAACGAAAAGTAGAATTGTTAGCCAAAGCGTCAGCGTTAGACGAACAACGAAAGTTAGAAGCAGCCAAATTAGAACTGAAAATGAAAGAAGAAGAACTGAAAATTAAAACTGAGCTTAGGATAAGTGATGCAAGAACCAGATTACTAGAAGAACTAGAAAGAAGTGAGCTGCATGACCAACAACTGGAAAACTCTCTCATCAATGAAAATCAAGACAGGAATGTGACTTTTCATCTTCAGTTGATCCTATGAATGCACTTGCAAGTGAGATCTCTACTCCGAATATTAGTCATCGACCTGTTCTGCAGATTGTTAATCCAGCATTGCTAACACCCATCACGGAGGCGTTTGGGAGAGGATCATCAGGAGTGTAAGAAAAGTGATGAACAGTGTTCTTAGAGAGCAGATTTTGGATGATGAAGGACTCAGTACGCTCATGTGTGAAATAGAGTCAATTCTTAATGACAGACCTATTACCAAGAGTTCGGATCGTTTTGATGACCTGGAGGTATTGACACCAAATCATCTCTTGTTGATGAGAAGACAACCGAATTTACCACCTGGTGTGTTTACCAAAACGGACAACTACTGTAGACGTCGTTGGAGACAAGTCCAGTATATGGCTAATCTCTTTTGGAATCGATGGGTGATAGAATATCTACCATTGCTACAAGAACGTCAAAAGTGGCATGAATTGAAGAGAAACCTGAAAGTCGGTGATGTGGTCTTGGTCGTGGACTCAAACGCTCCTCGTAATTCGTGTCCCATGGGAGTGGTTCGTGAGATTATTCCTGATCGTTTTGGATTGGTACGTCAAGTTAAAGTAAAGACCGCAACAAACGTTTTTACGATAGATAAACTCTGTCTTGTTCTGGAGGTGGACGAACCTTGATTGTGAAATTATGTGTATTTTCATGTGTTGTTAGAAACTTTTGATTGCTTTTCCATATATATATGATATATGTTGCTTATCGTGGGCATGTTACATTTTTGTTTTGTGCCATGTTTGATATACATTTGATTGTATTCTATTGTTTATAATTGTGTCACATAATGTTCCACAATTAGGGGTCTGGATTGTTACAGCAAATTTAACATTGTACGAAACATTTTTTCCGGATTTGGTTTGAATGTTAGATTTTTCCGGATTTGGTTCCAATATTATAATTTTCGCGGGAGCACGAGATTTTTACAACTGAAATTGTTTACCAGTGTTTACTAGTCACTGTGCTGATATATCATATATATTTCAACTTTTCTACGAGAGAAAACTTCTAAGTTGGTAAGTTAAACATGAAATCTATTTGTATATTGTTGCAGAAGAAATTTTGACGTTCATTATTGTCGTAAATCATATGTTTACAAATGTGTTCACTGTTTACCTGTTAGGTGTAATTTTTACGGACATGTTAGAAAGTTCAAATGAATGACTTTTTTGATTCTAAGAGTATGCGTAGGAAATTTATGCCATAATAGGTTGATAATTGTAATGTGATATTGAAAGATAAAGATTTGCTGTGATTGTTGGCATGAAATTATTTGGTGCATATGCACTCTGTAATAATCGTTTATCTTGTTGAGCATTTTCTAGTGATTCTTTTGAAATTGTGTGATATGACAGTAATATGACTTTCATATGTGCTAATTTATTAGGGTACATGTGTAATATTTATTGTAAAAGTGTTGTTTACAAAGAACAAAGAGCATTTATTTATTATCGAGTGATGTTAACTTGTTAATCGCTGAGTATGTGGTTTATGTGTAATATCAAGTACTTATACATGTTTTCTATGTATTTACAGTAAATCACGTCACGTCACGTCGCATCACATAACATCATGTTACGTCATCATACATGTTGCTGTCACTGGAAATAAACGATGTGCATTTACAAAGGGAGTTAACTTCTCTATGAACTTATTTGATGATAGTCAGTACATGGTAGGTAATAATATTAGTAGAGACCTTCTCATAAATTGCTTTAAATTCTTCACCTTACAGCTTAAACTGGATTGTTGACACATCCACTTACATTGTATTAAAACAAATTGTAAGCCAATTATATGTATATATTGTGGTGTTCGACAGGTTCCTAACAATTTGAAAGAGCTGGGGTTATTTTGTCAGTATTATGTCTCTCTATTCACTTCTACTGTAAAATTCTCAATTTCCAAATATATACATAACTGTCAGAAACTTACAAATTATAACTAGGTCATAGTTTGAATTGCCAATAAATTTAATTACAATGCATAAAATGGCCGACAAGTATGCAAAAAAAAGTTACTTTATTATCGGAATTTATTAAATAGCTTTTTATATTGAAAAAAAAATCTTTGACTCCAAAATTTGACTCCAAACTCCACTCTAAAATTCACTCCATAACTCCACTCCAAGACTCCAGTCCATGAATTACACGAGGCCTAACTAAAAGACGACTGGTTATTAAGAAACTTCCAAAGTTCGTATTTATGAAGAAAAATTATTAGGGCTATGGAAGTCGGTCAGCATGTTCATAATATATCTAAAAAAGTAACGTGCGTCACCTTTTTATCACTGTCAAATTATGATAAATGTTTATTGTTTACCCATTAATTTTGCAAAATTTAAAGGTTTAAATCATTCAGAATCCTTTAAGTGTGTGGAAATAAATGGTTTTAATTATTTTTAAAAAAGACACGTTCAAAGACAAGCTTGTTTTACATTGAATACACGTCACATTGTTAATCCGGAGAAAGGCAGGTTGATCATTACTAATCGATTTTTATAAAGTTTATACGATTTTTTTTATTTCCTTAATATTTAAACATTAGCGACTAAGAGTATCACGAAGACTTTTTAAACAAAGCAAGTACTTATCTGATGTTCTCAAGTAACAAAATATCTTAGTGGTACTCTTAGTCGCTCATAGTTTTTGGGGGGCGTAAGAATGTTGAAAATACTGTATATTCTTACTATTTTTCATGAGCATGCAGAATTAAAGTCTTCCAACATTTATTTTATGGACAAATGAGAAGAAATCTGATATGTTTTATAAAAAGTAAATGTTTCCATCTTTCAAAAGACTGGGCTGTCACTTTATTTACACGTAAATTATTTTCTACGAAAATTGGGGGCCTTACTTGCGGCATTACTTGTCCAATCTTATTCTTTACTTACCTGGTCATTGGTCATTTACAAAATTATTTACTTAAAACACATTCTGATTGCACACACAAGCACTCTGAAGTTGACAATAAAGAGTTGATTGAGTTTCTGATTGACAATATCTATGTTGTTTTTGGAGAACAGTATTCCAACATTCTATTGGAATTTTCAAGGGTTCCAAATGCGCTTCATTATTAGCGGACCTATTTTTATATTCATATGAAGCACAATTTGTGCAAAATCTTATGCGTGAAAAGAAGAAAACACTTGCTGTGGCCTTCAACTCTACATTTAGATATATCGACGACGTATTGTCAATTATCAATGGTTTATTTCCATTCCTACGTCGATACGATATATCCTGGTGAGCTTGAGATAAAAGATACCACAGAATCTGACACATCTATTTCATACTTGGATATTTTACTTGAAAAAGACGTTAATGGTAATCAAACAACCAAGCTATATGATAAACGTGATGAGTTTAACTTTTCTATGGTCAACTTCCCTTACTTATGCAGCAATATACCTTTATCACCTGCATACGGAGTATATATATCTCGTTGATAAGTTAATAACACAAGAATATCAGCCATCTCGTTTTAGTCATTATTTCGTAAGTTCTATGGTCGATACAATGACCTAGCTTGTCAGCAAATACAATTTATCATTGAGTCAAATGCTGACTGACTTTTTTTATATTAATTGTTAGTTCATTATTTATATACTGAATTGACGACGGATTTTTCCGTTATTTCCTGATCATGACAATGAGCACAGACCAGGTGTTACCGGTCAGCAGGGGATGCTTACTCCTCTATGACACATGATCCCACCTCTGATGTTTCGGAGGTCCGTGTTTCCTCTGCTCTTCTTTTGTATTGTTTTCTTGTCTTTGAGATTGAATACTGTTCGTTATCTCTATATCCTTCTTCAAAGGATAAAAGTTTTCGCCAAAGTTTATCAAAGTGTCAAAGTTGGGCCAGACGGTGGGCCAGATATGAAAAGACGTTGAAAGCTTGTTTGTCGGAATAGATTAAAAGTATCAGAGACATATTAAAATCGTGTATTAAAAGACTGAGGGGCAATATGAAAATCAAATATCTCTCTGTTTTCAATAATCAAGAAGTGAAAAAAGAACTAGATTGGTAACATGATCAGTACGCACTGGTCCCTGCTGACAAAGCAGGTAAAGCATTATCTTTGTTTGTAAGGCTCATTTATAAATTGTATTTTAGAAGAACTTGGATTTAATTCTTCGAGTAGTAATCCAACTTATTCTTATAGACCCCTTTCTACGGAAGAAATTCTTCAAAATCATATGTTAGTTAAAACATTTTTTATATCTCAAAAAACCAAAATAATTTTTAACTACCATATATATTCCTCACTAAAACATTAACAATGTGAAGTAGAAACTTCAAGAGTAGTGTGCAACAATATATTCAAGAAGTGTGAATCATATGCGGATGCTGAAAAATTCTAAAGAACTTTTGGACAGTTTTACAGTTTATCACACTACTACTGAGGGCGAGAACTTATTTCCCCAATAATTAATTTGATGCTGTCTGCAAACTAAACAATGAAGCAATGTTCTATGGTCAAAATTTTAATAATTGATGTAGACCATGTGAATTCAAGAAGAGACAGATACATTTCTTAAACTTATGTACTGTATAAAATCCTAAGTGACATAGAGTACATGTGTCTCACGGATATATAAAGTTATATCAATTCTCTAGGTTCCACATGACATTCATTAAGACTATACAGTCTAACAGATAACCTGCACTGTACGTATTCAAGATTCTTATATGTCAAGGGAAGATCCTATTTTTGTAAACACAAAACTATATAGATAAATGTTAGGTAGACAAAACACGTATTACAATATGGCGTATGGAACAGGAATGGAAGATTAAAATTGCATGAACAAGTTGCATATTTTGTATTTTCGTGAGTTTTTTTTAATTTATAAATAATTAACACCGTTTAAGTATTCCTTGTTAATAACCCATGAAATGTTCATACATTTGCAACTTATGTTACCTTTCAATACGTTTCATGGCTCAAGATAAGAAATAAGATATAAAATTACAATTAATCAACAAAGGAACTTATTCAGTAAACAACTGAATCATTTTTTTTTCAGCTTAATAACACCACCGGATATGAGCATTCAAAGCAAAGGGAGCCCTTTACATTATGTAGAGTGTGCCACATGTAAGTCCTACTCCAAGTTCTATTGTAACACTTGTCACCAGAAAATGTGTGATGAATGCAGAGATGTCCATCTGCGAGAAAAAGAAAGCAGAAAACACGAAATCGTCCTTTATCAAAATAGGATAAAAGAATTGCCGGAAGAAAAATGTCAGATTCACCCTAAAAAAATCTTGGAAATCTATTGTAAACATTGTACTGCTCCCGTGTGTTCAAAGTGTTTTGCATCAGATCATAATGGTCACCAAGTCCTTGATCTTGAGACTGTTTATAATGAAAGTTTACAAAAAAACCAGAAAGAGCTTGTAAGAATACAAGGCACTATTCTTCCTCAATCTATAGAAAAGTTAAAATTTCATAGAGAAAGAGTAGATGACGTAAAGAAGGACATTGCAAAGCTAAGAATATCAATGAAGAAGAATGCTGATGAGATAAAAGCAGTAGTGGATGTCATCCTGGGTGAAAACAATGCCAAACTGGACATTATCGAAAAATCAATATTGGATGAGATGGTTGAGCAAGTGAAAACTTCACAAGAGTATATATCAAGCTTAGAAAAGATGATAGAAGATTATGAAAATGCGATGTCCTCAGCAAAACCAACAGTTGTTCTTGGATTCAGTAAAGAAATATCAACCATTTCTCTAAAACAGTGTCCTACAGCAGGCGAACCTGTTTTACCAGAGTTCGAAAAGGGTCCCGTCTTAAAGGAGGTGATTGAAGAGCTATTTGGAAAAATCTGTCAAAGAACGGACGGAGTCATAAAAGAAAAGAACAAAATCCTAAAAACCCAACAGAAACTGATTGGAAGCGTATTAATAAAATCCAATCTGCTTAATGTCCCTTCAGTCTTAGAAATAAAGAAACTTGATCTCCATTCCATTTGCGCAGTTTTCCACTTGTCAGTTTTCAAATTTGGTTTTTGGGCAAGTGATGACATTGGGAATCTCATTCAGTTCAATAAGGAGGGATATCCATTAACAAAAGGACCCTGTGTTCCTAATGCGATGGTTTATCACACTACCTCTCAGGCAGGGGAACTTATTTTCACCAACAATGAAATTAATGCCGTCTGCAAACTCAACAATGATATGACTGTAACCAATATCATCAACACCTGGGACTGGGAACCTACGTCTATTTGCTTTTCACATATTAATAGAGACATACTTCTTGCTATGGTGAAAGAAACAGAATCAAAGGTCGCTAGGTATCGAGAGATAACGTCTCTTTACCTTCAAATAGAATCCTACGTCCATAATCTTTGTGACGATATCACCTACATTACAGAAAACATCAATGGTGACATCTGTATATCAGACAGTGACGCAAATAAAGTCTTAGTGGTGACTGCCTCAGGAGAGTTCCGGTTCTCTTACTCGGGCCATCAATCTCAGTCTGGTTTTCTCCCTTATGGAATCTGTACAGATGTTTTAGGACACATCTTGGTTTGTAATGATCACCGTGATTCGATCTTCGATAATTCTAGTATTCACATACTGGACCAAAACGGTACATTCGTTTGTCTGCTACCTGCACCTGATCAATGTCCACTTAATCCTGGTGCTGTTTGTATTGACGATCATCAGAATCTCTTGGTCGGGTGTTATACGACACCTACACTTACTGTATACAGGTACATTAATCTCTTTACCGAGGACAAATAAACAGTTGACAATTATTGATTCAATGAAAACAAATGAAGTAAAAATATATTTGTTACAAAGGCAAAAGCGGCAGAGATAAACGATTGGTAAAAGTTTCCAGTGTTTGAAGAACAGCTTATAATATGTGGATTAAAACACATCCCAGGTATCATATTACTTATTGATTTTGTAAAGGCATTTGTTCAGTTTCATAGACATTTATGATTCATTGATTGTTTACTGTTTAACGTCTCTCTCCAAAATATTTCACTGATATGGAGACGTCACCATTGCCGGTGAAGGGCTGCAAATTTAGGCCTATACTCGGCACTTACGGCCTTTGAGCAGGGAGGGATCTTTATCGTGCCACATCTGCTGTGACACGGGGCCTCGGTTTATATGGTCTAATCCGAATGACCGCCCCATTTAGTCGCCTTTTACGACAAGCAAGGGGGTACTGAGGACCTATTCTAACCTGGATCCCCACGGGGCGACATTTATGTATAGGACCTTAAAGTTGTTCAATTTTGGCCCAATATGATAAAATGGGTACTGAGTATCAGTTTTGTACATGCTCAAAAAGCCAGGTTATGTGTTTTACAAAATGGCATTTTTTTTCAATTTTTTTTTAAATTGGACGAGGTTGTAGCTAAGGCGATCATATATCCCCTTATTTATTTAAACTCTTTGTTGAAATTATGTGCATGTTTAATGATTAAACAAAATAAAAATATTAAAGGAATGAATTTTAATGTAAGAATGAAAAAGTTTGTTTACACCAATATGCGGACGATACAGTACTGTTCTTAGATGGTTCAGGGAAAAAGTAAAAAAAGTGCACTTGAGCTTTTTTTCAATTTTCAAAATTTTCTAGTTTAACGCCTTAAATAAGTAAAACTAAAGCTATTTCTTGGATTAGCTCAAAACTTGGTTCAAACGAAACACTGTGTGATTGTACAGATCTGAGTGACTGATCAACCATTTACAATACTGGGTATCACTTACACTGCAAATCTTAAAGAAATTGAACAACTGAACTTTGATAGCAATTTATCTGGGATTCAAAAAGCATTAACACAGTGGTCTAAGAGACATATAACCCCACTGGCAACATAACAGTTGCTAAGTGTTTATCATTGTACCCCAATAAATTTTTGTTATAGAAAAATAATATATGGTGTGGAGCTACTGGTATTTGACATTAGTTGGTAAAATTGGAAATGTCTTTCAAAAGTAATGATTTTGTTCACTTTTTTGCTACGCATATTATATTGTAAACTCATGTACGACTGATATTTATTTCACCTCCTATCATGTATATTTTAAGGTTTGTGTCTGTATGTAAATGTGCTTCTGTGTGTGAGTGACAGTGTTTAAATGTTTGCTTCTGAATATATATATATACTTTGTTTCTGTAAAAAAAAAAAAAATAAAAATGAAAAAAACAATTGAAATAACTTGAAATGGCTTGTAATTATGAGTTGCTTCGTACAGAAATCTGTCATTTTATCATTTATACTCAATGATAATTCAATGATACACAAAACGTTCGTTTAGCCTCTCGACTTAATTGTAATAGGTTAATTGAATGAGTGAATTGAAATAAAAAAAAATGTCCTTTGAGGTAATGAAATTAATTGTATACGTTTACAAGAGAATTTTAAGCGTCATAGAACCTTTAAATTTTTTATCATTGTAGAAAATTAATTTTAACTTTATTTATTTTTACCAAAAAGTAACAATGCACATATCCATATTTCTAATCCCACCTCTGATGATTTGGAGGTCCATATTTGCTCAGTTCCTATTATATTATCGTCTAATGGACTTTTGAGCTAGAATTATGTTCGTAATCTCTATATATTCCATCTTATTTCCTAATGGCAGTGTTTTGATAAGGCTTCACTTTAAGATAGTAACATCTTCCTTATCCATATTACAGGTGTCACATACATTTAAATCGTACCTATGTCTTGATTTTTCTTTTTAAACTTTAACTTCTCTATAATAATTGTTAAAGGGTATGAGCAACTCGGCATAAAAAAATTTTGTTTTGCAGTTTTTAAATTCAGATACAATAAATAACTTTATGGTAATTAATTGAACATTTCTTATCTGTGTTCTTGACAAAGGGTTGAATTGAAAATTCAAATTATGACTTATCTATAGAGGAATCATTTGATAAATGACCCCCCCCCCCCTTCCACCATTTAATCTGTTAATTATTTCAAATGCTTAATTGTTTGTGAAAACTTTATCGTCAAATCTAAAAAAAAAAACAGTTACCCCATCACCCTTGAAAAAGTTTGTCAATTATTACAGTTGCTTATTACAATGGAAGTGGATTCAATTTCGACCAGTTTCTTTACACCCAACACCAAGCCGTCTTTTTTAACCCAATGTGGAAGCCCCCCCCCCCCCCCCCCCCCCCCC
>PRKT01001587.1:708-21096 GCA_003671525.1 Saccostrea glomerata | reverse complement strand
CATAAATTTGAACAATTGAAAATAATAGAAAACAACAACTTTGAAATAAATTCAAGATTCATGACATCTTTCACTTACTTATAGGCTTCCTAATATGGGTACAGTCCACTAATTGTTTTCCCATAGGCGACAATGTTAACGTTTCTTCTCATAGCGATGTCCCTAATTTTCGTTCGGTAGTGAGTGACCCCTCAAATCAAAGCACATCAACTTGTCTTTCCTTGGTTAAAATCTCGAGGTGGCATGTCAGATTCGTTTTCCGGCAAAATGCGTCTGTCTGCGGGAACCTCTAAAAATGAAAGTGAAAGTAGGAGAATTTCAGAATTCGCACTGGCGTTATAATACACAAAATAATTCGGCTGATCTTCTTGATAAATTACATTTTCAAAGCTTTTTTGGCAGGAAAGATACTCCTTATCAACAAGTGTGAGGCTCAGTTCAGTACACCTGCCCAATTTTTTTTTTATGCAAGTCTGCAATTTAAGGAACCTGTAATTTTTTCTGCACTACTTTCTTCTCCTACCGATTCTAAAAATAATTAGTGGGATGTACCCAGATTCGTACATCAACGCTTTGCGTCGTTTCATTGCACGTAGAGGTCAAGTGAAGAAAATCCGGTCGGACAATGGGACAAACTTTGTTGGGGCAGATCGTGAGTTACGAAACTCAATTAAAGACTGGAATGAATCACAGATTCACGAAGCAATGCTACAGAGAAACATTGATTGACAGTTCAATCCCCCTGCAGGATCCCATCACGGAGGCGTTTGGGAGAGGATCATCAGGAGTGTACGAAAAGTGATGAACAGTGTTCTTAGAGAGCAGATTTTAGATGATGAAGGACTCGCTACGCTCATGTGTGAAATAGAGTCGATTCTAAATGACAGACCTATTACCAAGAGTTCGGATCGTTATGATGACCTGGAGGTATTGACACCAAATCATCTCTTGTTGATGAGAAGACAGCCGAATTTACCACCTGGTGTATTTACCAAAACGGACAACTACTGTAGACGTCGTTGGAGGCAAGTCCAGTACATGGCTAATCTCTTTTGGAATCGATGGGTGAAAGAATATCTACCGTTACTACAAGAACGTCAAAAGCGGCATGAATCGAAGAGAAACCTGAAAGTCGGTGATGTAGTCTTGGTCGTGGACTCAAACGCTCCTCGAAATTCGTGGCCCATGGGAGTGGTTCAAGAGATTATTCCTGATCGTTTTGGATTGGTACGTCAAGTTAAAGTAAAGACTGCAACAAACGTTTTGACACGTCCAATAGATAAACCCTGTCTTGTGCTGGAGGTGGATGAACCTTGATTGTGAAATTATTTTCATGTATTGTTAGAAACTTTTGATTGATTTTCCATAATTGTTGCTTATCGTGGGCATGTTACATTTTGTTTTGTGCCGTCTTACATTTGATATACATTTGATTGTATTATATTGTTTATAATTGTGTCACATAATGTTCCACAATTAAGGGGCTGGATTGTTACAGCAAATTTAACATTGTACGAAACATTTTTTCCGGATTTGGTTTGAATGTTAGATTTTTCCGGATTTGGTTCCAATATTATAATTTTCGCGGGAGCACGAGATTTTTACAACTGTAGAAAATTGTTTACCAGTGTTTACTAGTCACTGTGCTGATTTATCATATCTGTTTCAACTTTTCTACGAGAGAAAACTTCTAAGTTGGTAAGTTAAACATGAAATCTATTTGTATATTGTTGCAGAAGAAATTTTGACGTGCATTATTATGTAAATCATATGTTTACAAAGGTGTTCACTATTTACCTGTTAGGTGTAATTTTTACGGACACATTAGAAAGTTCACATGAAAGATTTTTGATTTATGCCTATGTGTAGGAAATTTAGGCCATAATAGATTGATATCTGTAATATGATATTGAAAGTTAAAGATTTGCTGTGATTTTTGGCATGAAATTATTTGGTGCATGTGCACTCAGTAATAGTCGTATATTTTGTTGAGCATTTTCTAGTGATTCTTTTGAAATTGTGTGATTTGACAGTAATATGAATTTCATATGTGCTAATTTACTAGGGTACATTGTGTAATATTTATTGTGAAAGTGTTCTTTACAAAGAACATAGAGCATTTATTTATAATCGAGAGTGATGTTAATTTGTCAATCGCTGAGTATGTGGTTTATGTGTAATATCAAGTACTTATACATGTTTTCTATGTATTTACAGTAAATCACGTCACGTCACGTCACGTCACATCACATCATGTTACGTCATCATACATGTTGCTGTCACTGGTAATAAACGATGTGCATTTACAAAGGGAGTTAATTTCTCTGTCTATGAACTTACTTGATGATAGTCAGTACAAAGTGTGAAAATTTACACATATTTTCCTTTTTAGCTTGAAAATTAAAAATATTTTGTTAAGACATAATGAACAAAAGTTGTGTATAATTGCAAGGGCTTTCATATAATAATATTCAAAAGGGGCTGACCCCGATAATTAGGGATCAAGGGACCTTGAAAGTTTTTGCTTTATAACTCAAAAACGGTAAATATTTCGAAATGACTATCGATTATAAAGTTGTGCTTTAACATCTTACTGATCTCATGAAATTGTAATTGTCTTCGAGTCTTGTTTTAAATGAGCTGGTGCATGACCTATATATGCACAGGTAATTATTTTCACTCAGCACGTAAACGAGAGCTCCTCATGCGTGTAACCAAAGCAAGCTTACTATAAATAATAAACATGGCTACATTGGAAGCTAATATTCTTCAGAATAAAGTTCTCGAAGTTTTTGTGCTTTTTTCTTACAAATTATCATGTTTATTCACTGACAACTTTCCCTTTTATTTCATTTTTTTAAAAATCGTATAAACCAAGTCTACTAAAAAGGGAAGAAAATATCATCTTTTCTTCTTTTCACATAAAAGCAAACAATATAGTGAGAAAATAAAACATAACTAAAAAGCACATATACTATTCACAGCCATTAAGTGCACGGCTATTAACATTCACCATGTTTACAATTATATAACGCGCCTCCCTCGATAGCGGCGGGGCAAAGTCGGTCACCGGGAATCAATCGGCGTGTGATCCAGCGACCCACTTTCATACAAAAAAAAACACACACACCACAGAATGGTAAAATTAATTCTTGATAAAATTGTTCCTTCTTATACTATTTCTGTCCCATGCATAAAAATATTATTTTGTTCGAGTCTTACGTATGGTAGGAAAGAAAGCTAGATCCGTATTCACCGTAAACAAGACTCCGTTCTCATTTTGATATTGAAGAACTCTTTATGCGTATAATTGAAATAAACTTGCCGTAAGTAATAAATATTTTACCACGCTGTATCATATCTCTTTTTAAAAATTAGGTTTTAAACGTGTTCTTTGTTTCCCGTTCAGAGTATTCGATGGTATCTTTTTCCTTTTGTTAATAAAGATCTTTCCAAGAGAAAGGGTTATAGAAAAAAGTACGAGTATCTTTTATTCGTTTAAATATGAACATAAACAATATGCACGGAAACAATATACGCCCGGATTTCATAAAAAAAAACTTTTAAGAGTCAAATAATACACATTTATTTACTGCGCGATTCTCATATTCACCTGGAACCAAGATTTTTTTAAAGTGTGTTTACCATTACGTAATCTATCTTTCGAGTACACGCTGCCGAGAAATTCTAAAGTGACACACCGCGGTAAACAATTGACCCCGCAGTCATAGGCAAATAATTGGTATATACAAACCATTCTACAACAGTAAGAAAATATTATTTTCTCGAAGTAAATTAAATCTTTCAAAAATATCTTAAAATGTTTTAGGTTTGACTTTAGTAAAAAACGCTGGGGCATTTATTTTACATGTACATTAATCAGTCTTCAATTCTTAAATATTCGTTAGATCCATGTGTAATTTGACGATTCATAGCGCAAGGACTGGCGATCTGCAGTTACTTTACTTCAACCAATATTTATTAAAATGCACAAGCTTTGCTCTTTTCACACACAAATAAATCCGTTTTCAACACAAGTTTTCCGAAAAACAACTTTTTATCACGGATATTAACCATGGCTTTACCAATTTTAAACTTTTAAAGATAATTTTCCGAATCGTAAGGAGAGAATTATACTCAATGATATGGACTAAACATCGATAAGTAACACCGGCACGTGTAAACTTCATAATAAGTGACTTCTGTGCTGCACACTGTCTATTAATTTATATTACAGGTTTTATAGTAAAGTTCAAGAAATAATGATTTTAAAGCAATGAACTTAATTTGTTTTATAATTTACCGTATAGGGGGAAAATAACTCGCGGTGTTAATATTCGCTATATTCACGGTGTTAATGAATCCGTGAATTCAAGAAACAGTGAATAATTTTTCAATAGGTATAGATAAGGGAGGAAACTTTTATTATATACAATTCCGCAAATTCAAGAAACTGTGATTTTGTCAAAGAAGAGAAAAACGTGAAAATTACAACCCGTGAAATTAATCCCCTATACAGTATTCAAAACCCGTATAAATGAAAAGTATAGTGTGCAATATTGTAATTTTGTTCCGTGATTAAATATCAGTAGCAGGTTATACAATGTACATTCAAGTAGTAAAAAACCCCATATGTCCAGAATCGAAAATTTAAGAACTTATATACCGGGGTAACAATGTTATCTGAATATTACAGACTTATCAATTAATTAAACGCTTTTACAACCTAAATTAAACTGTTAAAATCATAACCGGCACCAAAGTCAAACCATTTGTATCGTTTACCGTATATAACTCAGTATTTTCTTTAAAATGATAAACTTATATCTAGCGCAAATTACTTTCCTTGGTTTAAAAAAAACACGTACGAGAGAAGACTAGTGAGAGGCATTTTATTCAAGTACTTTCAAGTTTTTACCAGCGAGTCCATGTATCAAGTATTGTCTAATTTTTATTCTATTAAACATAATCTCCCTTTCCTATTTAAATTTAATTTATTTGATGATTTTATTCAAGCACAATATCATTATGTAGTACTAAAATGAAGTCCATGCACGGATGCTATTGTACATCGGGAATTTTCTTTAATCCTTTATCCATGCATTCCTCCTTCAAGGAAAATAATTATGAATGAATTGATTAAATAACGTGTATAAAACCATGTGGTTTCGGTTTGTCAATGTGTTTTAGATCACAACTTCTCGGGTCTTCCTGTCTAACAGAATAATAACCTGGAATGTATTACGTATACATCATGATATCCCCATGCTCCTCACCCCCTTTACCCAAACTTTGAAATAAATGAGGAAAGATATTTTATTTGTGGACTTTTGAGTTTAATTTTATTGAAAATAAAGCTATTACCCTAAAATACGTATTATGGAAAGGACTTTCAACCCCGTCTATCTTTCATATATAGAAACTCCATGTTGTTTGAATATTAATATCCGGTGATGTTTTAAAATACCTCAATATTGTTTTTAGCTCACCTGAGCCGAAGACTCAATTGAGCTTTTCTGATCACATTTTGTTCGGCGTCCATCTGTCTGTCTGTCTGTCTAGCTGTCTGTCTGTCTGTCTGTCCGTCTGTCTGTCCGTAAACTTTTCACATTTTCGACTTCTACTCAAGAACCGCTGGGCCAATTTCAACCAAACCTGCCACAAAGCATTCTTTTGTGAAGGGGATTCAAGTTTGTTCAAATGAAGGGCCACGCCCTTTTCCAAGGGGAGATAATTATGAATTAGTGAAAAATTATTGGCATTTTTAAAAAATCTTCTTCTCAAGAACCACTGGGCCAGGAAAGATGAAACTCATGTGGAATCATCCTCAGTTAGTGTAGATTTAAGTTTGTTCAAATCATGACCCCTGGGGGTTGGGCGGGGCCACAATGGCCGATTTAAGTTTTACATAGAAATATGTAGGAAAATTGTTTAAAAATCTTCTTTTCTAGAAATACAAAGCCATGATTAGTCATATTTATATGGAAGCATTCTCAGGTAGTGTAGATACAAGTTTGTTCAAATCATGACCCCTGGGGGTAGGGCGGGGCCACAATGGCAGACCAAAGTTTTACATAGAAATATGTAGGAAAATTCTTTAAAAATCTTCTTCTCAAGAATAACAAAGCCATGATCGGTCATATTTATAAAGAAGCATTCTCAGGTAGTGTAGATACAAGTTTGTTCAAATCATGACCCCCGGGGGTAGGGCAGGGCCACAATGGTCGACCAAAGTTTTACATAGAAATATATAGGAACATTTATTAAAATTCTTCTTCTCTAGAATAACAAAGCCATGATTGGTCATATTTATATGGCAGCATCCTCAGATAGTGTAGATTCATCTTTGTTAAAATCATGACCCCCGGGGGTAGGGCGGGGCCACAATGGCCAACCAAACTTTTACATAGAAATATGTAGGAAAATTCTTTAAAAATCTTCTCCTCTAGAATAACAAAGCCATGATTGGTCATATTTATATTGCAGCATCCTCAGATAGTGTAGATTCAACTTTGTTCAAATCATGACCCCCGGGGGTAGGGCGGGGCCACAATGGCCGACCAAAGTTTTACATAGAAATATATTGGAAAATTCTTTAAAAATCTTCTTCTCAAGAAATACAAAGCGATGATTGCTCATATTTATATGGAAACATCCTCAGGTAGTGTAGATTCAAGTTTGTTCAAATCATGACCCCAAGGGGTAGGACGGGGCCACAATTGCCGATCAAAATTTTAGATAGAAATATATAGAAAATTCTTTAAAAATAATCTTCTCAAGAAAAATAAAGCCATGATTTGTCATGGGACTTCTTTTGGATTAAAACCTTTCAATTATAAACCAATTTTCTACTATTTCCTAGCCACGGTTCTCATGTGAGCGATGTGGCCCATGGGCCTCTTGTTCTGACCTGTGACAAAATAGTGCGAGATAATGCAAATTTCACACATCTTCATCGGCCAATGACAGAAAAGTTGTAAAATTCCTGTCAGGGTTATGAACTTCTAATCACTAAAAGGTGTTTGTCTTGACACAGAGCCAAGGTTATTCTGTTAAGATCAAGGTTACTGACAGAATAAATATTTTCTTTACTACGCTATGCAATTAGTAAATGAAAATCATTGGAGGCTCTTACTTGAAAAATACATTACTTATGATTGGAGGTTTTGTCTTGACCCTGATCAAATGTCTTTCTGGCAAATCAAGGTCACTGACAAAGAAAAAAATGTTTAAGCGCATAACTTTATAATAAAAATTTACTGGATGCTCATGCTGGGAACAAAGGTTGTTAACATAAGAAAGTGCAGTGACCTTGACCCAAGGTCTGTACTTCCTGTCCACGGCTCCAACGGAAGACCTACTCGTTACTTTGCAACGAGCTCGGCTCTAGTATTATTAATATTTTTCAAAACCTACGGATATAACGATCTGTACAAGTAATTAGATGAGACAAGGTGACGAAAATGACGAGAGGACTATTGGGGAGGACTATCTAAGTTATTGAAAATTGTGTCCAAAACCTTGATATATTGTCAAAAAAATATGTTGAAAACAAGACATGCAAGTTTTAAAAAATGTTACAACAAAGGATTATAAAATTACACCTAGGTGAAAATGGAACAGAAATAAAATACATATTGATAAGGTTCTTAAGAGTTCTAAATCAATTGTTGTCATTACCACAAAATATGCACTTTATCTGTGTGAAATGGTCATCACATAAGTATAAATATAAACTTATTTTTATAATTTTTTTTTATCTACACAAACATTCTGAGAGTTTTGTTTTAGCAAAGCTAGTATCATTCCAGGTCATATGTGATTCCCATAAAAATAAATAAAAGGCCGTAATAATATGCAAAATTGATCTTTAACTCATCAAGCTTGTCTCATACACTGAAAACGTGTTTAGGATTTTAACAAAAATTTTAAAAAAGGCGGGAAACACATGCAAAATAAAATGGCTTTTTTTTCTTTCAAAACATTGGAGGAAAAGGAAATCCAGGCTCATCAACATACATGTACACATTTATAAACGATTTCAAATGTTCAACTGATGAGTCATTGATCAAGTTTGGATTTTGTTCCTGCTTAGTTCAGCAAAAGCGTGCGATTTGTATTATATTCTAGGTAAGTTCATGAATATTCTATTTTTTTTTAGCCATGAAACGTAAATTCCTTTTAATTGTCAGTAAAGGTATTTATCATATAATCTATTTATATTCCCTATATAATTTATACAAGCGCAAACAGTTCATTACACTACATATTCATTGGATTTGAGGCTGTATTCACCGGAGGGTCATTGCGCGTGCAGCGGCATTCTGACGTCACAATCAACACCTCAAACAACGTTGTAAACAATGGTTGCAACGGCTGCAGCGAGCTACGTATATGGAGCAGGAAAAATATTATAGAAATCTATTGCAGGTTTATTTTTAAACATTTGGACGTTTCGGAAAGGAAAACACGGAGGTGACAAACTGTAATCCGAACATTTGTTTTCAACGACGGAAAATTGTTAATGAAAATGGTGTCGCAATTCAGCGTTCAATGTTTTATTAATTCAAATTCGGACTATATAATAAAACAATTATGGACTCGATCTTTTGGTGGTGAATATGTTTTGTTATTCACCAGAAAAATATCCATATTGACCTCTGCTTCGCCTCTGTCAATATGAATATTTTTCTGGTGAATAACAAACAATATTCAACACCAAAAGAGTCCATAATTGTATATTATTTACTGGAAGGTTGTGGATATACATGAAATTTTTGTTTTCACATACTTACTGTAACATATATAAGTCTATCTCTATGCAAAAGCAGTTGGGAATTGATGGATAGGCAGCATTCTCTTTTTTATTATCAATACCGTCTTGAATCTTTCTCTTTTTTTATGGAAACCGGGTGTATTGACATAAACCATTTACTTCATAACACGATATGAACTACAGAGGCTTTGGACACGTTGTGGACTCTTGTCCTATGAACCTAACAAAAAAAGGAGGCATCCAACAAACTTATGTGTGGCTCCGACAAATATGGGAAGCATCAGTATCCCTGTGTCCCTAATTATAAAAGAACGGCAATTGTGAAATACTGCTATAACGGCATCGTGGGTCTCCATTTGAAAGGTTCATTTACTTTTTTACTTCTACTCATACTTCCCCCTCCAAGTAAGAAATTCTTCAAAACCATATGTCAGTTTTGAATATTTCTAATATTCCACAGAGCCAAAAATTAATATGAACTACTCTATCTATATTAGATTCCAAAAGTTCATAAGAATCTTTACAAACAAAGAAACATGATGGGTTCCATTAAATGTTCAACCAAGCCTCTTTTGTTACTCCTCACTAATTCCCCATTCATAGGACATGATTTGCATACCTCAATATATTTTACTCATATGTAAATTTACCAACAGGTGCAATATTGTCGTATGAACTCAATAGCTAGTTAAACAAATGAAATTTAGTAATAAATATTTATGGGCATTTTAGAAAATGAATAAATAGATTATATGAAATCTTTATTACGCTCAGAATTATGGAGCGATTATGATTTTAATCAGAATAATAATAAAAAAAAAAATATAAATAAAATGACAAATAAAAATTGTTCCCCCGAAAAGAATATATTAATATACACCCCTACATCAAAAAAAAAAAAACATTAATGAAATTTAAAATTATTAAAGAAATATTTCGAAATATTTGAATTTAAATAAATACAGGAAAAATCAAAACCAGAAAAAAAGGATCGTAACTGTTATCTCTCATCATTAAACTTGATTTTAATAATAAAGTCTTATGATTTTTTTGGTTAAATTTTTATGAGTCTTCCTCCCAATTCTGCACTCGAATTGTTTTCTTTAAGCCTCAAGCATTTTTTTTCAAATAATATACAGGACGATGTACATGCACAAAATTTTTTTCATGCCCAATTAAGGTCATACGCAACATACATAACCTGTTGGTAGTTTTTCAAGAAATTCTTTATTTAAAATGAAGGTCTACTAAGATGTTCTGAGACAAAATATCAAAATGTATTACCAGGGGTTTTGGAAAGATAACATATGATGAAAATTTGGCGTTTTCCTATGCAAAATATACCAAAATTCTCAAACATACTTTTAGATGATATTTCTTCCCAATTTTTTTTAGAAGAGTACTACAGTAATAGATGATGACATTTTAGAGTTTTCAGCATATGGAACCAGCCTTTTTTCTTAGATTTTTTTGAAAAATCTAATTTACATATTATTTGTATATCTGAGTTACCTCTCTTTGAAGAAAGAAAATGCAATACACCCATACATACAACAGAACACACTGTAAGTTGTACATACATTTATGTTTTCATATTTATGAAATGATTCTGAACAGACAGAATAATTTTGGAATTTCCTGTAACTCTTGGCTTTCCTCCAGTTTTCTCAGACAGCAATGATCTTACCCCATTTTCTTGGTCTCTCTGGTAAGCTAATAACAGGTGCTGAAAATGAAGACCTGTTTCAGCAAATTTGTTTGCAGTAAATTTTGATAAAATCTTATTATCAATGAGATTTTGCAATGATAGCATGTTTGTCTTTTTCATCATAGAAAAATTCAAATTATCAACAACAAAGTCTATAGAAAAACTATGCTTCAGCATGGTATGACTTGACACAGACAAAGACAATAAAAGAGTTTGTAAGGCCAAGGCATCAGATTTGGCATCATGAGCATCATAATGTGTCACACAAAGGTCCTTCAACAAATCCACTTGTTTATAACTCTCGCGGCCAGAGTAAAGTTCTCTAAAAAGAGGTAATGTGTCCACAAAGCCACTTATATGTTCTGAGGCACTAATACCGATACAGTTCATCACACGCACTAAAACGCTTGAATCAAACTTGGCATTATGAGCTACAAGCAATACTTTCCCAAATCTTTTGAGCCAGTCCATAAAGTTTTTTACAGCATCTGGTGTCTTCATACACGGAACTTCATGTCCATTTTTGTACATGCAACCATTCTGTGTAGCAATACCAGACACAGCAGTAGCAGATGCAGAAATTGGTTGAGTCAGTGGCAAAACATACTGACAAAACGCATCATCATTGACGGAGGCCCCAATCTGTGTTATTTCCCAATCGTCACCTGCAAAAGACAATGCAATCCTTGAGAATACATGTAATAAAATAAATGAAAGATATTTCAGTTTGATTGATTTTTATACAACTGATGATTACCTAAACCAGTAGTTTCTAAGTCAAAATGCACAAATGTGTATTGGCCGTCAGTAATAGGAGTAGGTACAGGTTTGCTGAGAGGTGGGGGTATTTCCTTGATGCTGTTTGGATCACTATTGTTATTCATATCTGTGTCCGGTTCATACGTTCTTCCTTCCCTCACTTCTGCTGACTCCTGTGATCTATGCTGGTCCATCTTTTTCTGTGCCCTTTTTTTCTTGTAAGTACTTGTGTCCTCTGTTTCTTTAGTTTTCTTCCTTTTCAGATCTACTTTTCTGGCATTTGATGAAGTTATTTCACCGGGAGATAACAGCAAGCGCTCATTTACCTACAATGAAATTCAGTGAAATATAATGGATTTGAAACTATACAACTGCATGTATAAAATAATAAATGAAATATTATATGAAGTTTTATACCTCTGTAACATACTGATGTCCCAAATTTTTCTGGGCAATTGCAGCAGCCACACGGAAGTCATTGCTCTCTGATCCAGAGTAGAAGTTCTGTTTTGGAGTCTTGCTTGCGATGGTGTTGTTCAGGCTCTCATTCGGTTGCGTACTGCCCAGGTCTACTAGTTTATCCGCCTGTGATATGTACAAACTAAGAAGAGATGTCAAGTCGCTCTTTAGATCTAGGTTATTGAGATACCTATGGTATGGCAACTGAATGGGTTTGTATGTTAGTGGCGATGCTAAATATTTACACCAGGATTTACAGAAACTGTGATCACCAAAAACATGTCTTCCAATTGCCTCCAAGTTCTTCTTCATACCTGATGGATCATTTTCATTTTGAGAAATGCAGTATTTGAAACATTTTGACAGGTGTTGAATTGTCTTACTATTTAGTTCTTTGTAGTTCTTACTTTTCTTCAACTCGTATAGCTTATTCGTAAATTGTTTCAGAGTATGATTTCTATCACATTGCTTCTTTAGTGCAGCGTTTACTTCAGCTCTAGCTCTCGCAACGGTTGTTGAATCGTTATTCATAATGATGCTTCCAATGTGAATGTTGCTATCCTGCAGATCCTTCATCATACCTGTCATGATAAAATTCTATCAATAGAATAATAGAAAGATTTAAAATAATGTTCACTGATTCATACAATCATGAGTAAAACTTATCTGTACTTTTACATTCAATTTGATGTTTTATCAATAAAAAAAAGCATATCAGACTACACAAAAAAACAGTCAATGTACAAATATTTTACCTATACACATGTCTGGTTCCATTGCCTTAGAACTGCCCGACACATTCTTTCTGCAGTCATGTTCAGGGATATCTTTTTCTGTCCTCTCCGCCCTCTCACACACTCTGCAGAACTTGTTTCTTGTTGCATAATGCATATGCAATGCATTTTCCTGTCTCCTTTCCAATCATGGCAGCATGTCCTAAAATGTAAACAATTTTATGTAATTTTGATCATGGTCTTGCTGAAGAACAATATGTAAATATATAATACTTGGGTTTTTATACACCTATTTTTCAAGTCATTTTGATTTACATATACATTATATGGAAAATTCTTATGTAACTGCAAAACAGTAATTTTTCAAACCTGACAAACTTGAATAAGATAGCCCTGATCCTCTTTTCTGCCATCCTCCGTCAAAAGACACTGAAAGGTCATCATTACTGAAATGAGAGAAATATTTCAGATTGTAAATTGAAAAAAAATGAAAAAAATAAATGCACAACATTTTCTGCATGTAAATTTACAAAGTATATACTTATTACACGTTATAATGAATATATATCAGTTGCATGCATTTCTGAAAAGAATAGTTCTCATACCATATTTATATACCAAAAACCAAGAATATTTTATGATCTGCCTAGTAATAGTTTATTGATAAAATTATATCCATCATTTTCTTTTGTAATGTGTGCGCAATAACAAATAAAAATGAGGACCGACTCTATGAAACACTGTTCCTTTACAAATATTTATTAGTATTACCTAAATGATTCCACCTCTGCAGTAGCAAATTCTTTACAACTATTTTTGGCAACATCTTCAACTGCTCTACCAACTTCCCTCTCATATTTTTTCAAAGATGTCTTTGACAGTGGTGGGATGTTCAATACACTTAGGAGCATAGATAATTTTTTCTCCCCGATGCCTGCATGGAGCAACCCTGCAATGTAATAACAATAACAATTATATGTATTCAAGATTCATATGATAAATATAACTGTATGCTGAGATGCTTCAGTGATGAAATGAAGATAAATATAAAATCAATATTCAATAATTACAAACCCAGTGCAACTTTTGTGTTTACGTCAAATGCTCGTATCCCATTATTGTCCGACGGAGAATGGCGTTTTCCTGTGGGAACATAGTTTACTGTGCTACAGAAAGTACACTTGATATGTAGTAAGGAACCAAGTCCATATCTCTTTTCACCACAAATGTCTCTCAAATTCAAAGAATGTTTACATTTATAACAACCCTCTATAAGTTTATTCACAACAAATCCTAGTTCAATGATTCTTCTGCCTGTATCCCATTCTATGAGATGTGACGTGTCTTCGTTTTCATCTGGAACCACTTCCTCATCACAGTGTCCGTTTACTGATGGATCGTAAGCATAGCTGTGCTCCAAAATGTGGATTGGATCTTGTAAATCATCATCTGTCATAAATTTACCATGAATTACCAAGGGTATAAAAGAATAAGCAATATAAACGCATCTAGATGCTTAAGAGTGTTTACTGAAACCAAAATCATCGAAGTATTTAGCCCTTCTTTGTTGTTGACACACACGTCTATTTTACGATATTTGCTTACATGTATATAAACAAATCAAGATAACTTACTTGGATCAGGCGGCGGATCGTCAGGATCAGATTGAGAATTTGTTGAAGGGACCTCAACAGTCACATTTTTCTGTCTATTACTTTCAATCGATGTTATTTTACTTTGTTTTCCTTTGGAGATAAATCGCCCTCCTTTATCGCGAATTTTCTCCATTCCAAACAAAGATATTCTAAAATTATCTCTACGTACGAAAGAGCTCTCAAGGGGCGTAATCGAAAGTAAAAATCGAACCAAATACGGAAAAAGTTACGGAATCAATATCGGAACTCTCTATTTTTAGGAGATAGAAAAAAATCGGTAAAAAACTACGTTGCGTCTGACCTTAAGAAGATCAGTAATTTTGATGTTGATGTGAATTTTGATTAATTTGAAGGAACATGTAAATTGAGACAATGGAAATAAAATAGTTGAATAATGTACACGTACATGTACACTCGACTTATTCTTGTACTGTATCTTGACGCAGGGGTAATAAGGAAGCATACAAAATATTCTACCTTGACTAAATCAGTGCTACATTATGACATCATAATAGGCACAAGTTTTCGTATTATTGGTATTTAGAGATGTTATGTAAATCTAGAAAATGCATAGAAACGTGTACACATTAACAAACATATCAAGCTTTTATTTTGTTATGCTGTGTCAGTCATTTTGATTTAAATCTACCACCGATGACGTCATATGTGTATATCAAATAACTTGGAAATTGATCACGTCGTGTAGAGAAATTGGCTAAGACGGCAGGTACAAAGATACGTAAGATGGAGTTTTAAGGGAAATGTTATGAATATTGTGTGAAATTGGTATTGAGTTCAGTTAATTAAACAGGTATGCTAATTTATTTTCATCGAATATATTCTATTTCGAAGACAGTCAGCTATATATGTATCCCGATTAACCTTTCCTCTGTCATTCGTGACAGAAATAATGCAACAGAACAACAATATTAAGCTGGATATTTCAAAACATAAGATTTGTACAGACGGAAAGTTTGCCTTCTGACAAACTTGGAAAGTGCTGCGCTAGAATCCCTAGTTAAGCATGGTTTTATGAAAAATCTCGGTTCATATGTATAAAATTCAAACCATGGGGTAAGGTTTCGTCCGAATGTGTGGAATAATTATTTTACTGACAGGACAGTGGGATTCTACCAGCACTTTTCATGGAAAATGGATGTTTTTCATCTATATTATTTAATCATAGACATTGTCAAACTCCGGGGTATTGTTGTTCTTTTGGCTTTTTTATTAAGAAAAATTTTGCTAAATTAGAAGTCACGTGATGCCCTGGCGGTGGTGAACGTCTTTGTATTAGACACTCTTTTATCTGTTTGCAATAGCTAATAACAGTTTACGTTTATCAGCGGTTTTGGTAATTTATCAAACTTAATTTTTCTTTAAAAAGTCTAAATTTTCCGAGAATTGACTTATATGCTTCCTTAACATACCCGCAGAGATAATGAAATTATACAATTTGTCAAAGACCAGTTTTTTCTTGTCTTTTATTAGTGTAAAAATTGAAATGCCAATTATTATCTTCTTTTTTCTTTGAGTGATATATTTACCCAATTCATATTAAATTTATCAACGGACTTTAAATACTGACATACAGCCCGGAGAATTCAAATAAATAAATAATTAGAAAGTAGTATTTTACAATCATACATGTAATAGAATTATACTGAACATTCACACGTTTTCCTAGTATCTACAATGTTTGGAATTATATCGAAAACCATCACACATTCGATTTTTTATCCCAATCGACAGATCAATATGCCACTTTGATTGGTCGACACGCTGATTGGTTAATCGCTAATCCTGATTGACATCTCCGTAAAGATATACCGAACGCGCTTTCGCTTTCTGGGACCACTACTGAATTTGGGGTTCGCTCTCTGGGTCCGCTTCGGGTTCGCTCGGGGTCCACTACGGATTTGCTTGGGGTCAGCCCTAGCGGACCCCGAGCGAACCCGGGGTCCGCTCAAGGTTCACTTTCTGTTAGGTTGTGTCCGCTCGGTACTGTAAGTCATTAATTATACAAGGAAAAAAAATATGCATAAATATTACCTGCCTTTGTTGCAACTACCGTGATGTTTAGTCTACGTCGACAATCACTTGCAAAAATACATTTATTTTCTAGTGTTTTAGGAAATTCGTTATGGGTACGCATGACACTAACTTTTATTTAATCGTTAGATTTCTTTATATAGTTTTGCTAGATGTTTTAGGAAATTTGTTATGAGCACGTATCGCACTAACTGATATTTAATCGTTTAATTTCTTTATATAGTTTTGCTAGATAAAATCTGGGTCATCTTATGTTCATTATAGAGCACTTACTGTTTTATTTGTATAACCCCTTGAAATATTATGTGAGCATGTCCGGAATACTTATGTTGATAGACTATCTCTAAACCAAATTGCTAATCTATTTAAGGATTCATTATTATTTACTTAATATATAAGCGAAAAAAGAAACTGTATACTTAAAACAATATATTCTTTGATAACTATTTATTCTTAAAGCCAATGTTGAATATCCTAAACGCATGTCTGAGTCCTAAATCTGGTGAATATCTCGACCGAGTCGCCTTGTTAACTACTGAATGCTTTTATGAAGTTTTCAGCTTACGCAACAAGCCTAAGCAATATAGTTTGTAATCGATTAGAATTTCTCGTATTCATTGAATGTACCAGTGTATTGAAATAAAAAAAGGTTTTGTACGAAAGCGTATTAGGGCCGCAGCAGAATCTTTTATTAATTTGTCATGTGACATTCCCATTAAAATTATAAAACTCCGTAATTCGAAAAAAAATTATATTAAAAGGGAGACATTATGCAAAATTGATTTTTAACTCATCAAGCTTTACTCATATACTGAAAATGTGTTTAGGATTTTAACAAACATTTAGGAAAAAAGGCGGGAAACACATGCGAAATAAAATGTTTTTTTTTCTTATAAAACATTGCAGTAAAAGGAAATCCAGGCTCATTAACATACATGTACACATTCATAAACGATTCGAAATGTTCAACTGATGAGTCACAGATCAAGTTTGGATTTTGTTCCTGCTTAGTTCAGCAAAAGCGTGCGATTTGTATTATTTTCGAGGTAAGTTCATGAATATTCTACTTTTTGTCCAGCGATGTAACGTGTATTCCTTTTAATAGTCAGTAAAGCTATTTGTTTACTGGAAGGTTGTGGATATACATGAAATTTTTGTTTTCACATACTTACTGTAACATATATCAGTCCATCTCTATGCAAAAGCAGTTGGGGATTGATGGATAGGCAGTATTTTCTTTTTTATTATCAATACCGTCTTGAATCTTTCTCCTTTTTATGGACAACCGGGTGTATTGACATAAACCATTTACTTTATAACACGATATGAACTACAGAGGCTTTGGACACGTTGTGGACTTTTGCCCTATAAATCTTACAGTAAAAAGGAGGCATCCAACAGACTTATGTGTGGCCTCAACAGATATGGGAACGACCAGTACCCCTAATTAAGTCCCTAATTACAAAAGAACGGCAATTGTGAAATACTGCTATAACGGCACCGAGGGTTTGTATTAGAAAGGTTCACTTACTTTTCTACTTATACTTCCCTCTCTAAGGAAGAAATTCTTCAAAACCATATGTCAGTTTTGAATATTTCTAATATTCCACAGAGCCAAAATGAATTTGAACTACCCTATCTATATGTATATTAGATTCCAAAACTTCATAAGAATCCTTACAAACAAAGATACATAGTGGGTTCCGGTAAATGTTTCACCAAGCCTCTTTTGTTACTCCTCACTAATACCCCATTCATAGACATGATTTGCATACCTCAGTATATTTTACTCATATGTGAATTTACCAACATGAGCAATATTGTCGTATGAATTCAATAGCTAGTTGAACATTGAAAGTTAGTAATAAATATTTAGACATTAGACATTTTAGAAAATAAATAGATTATATGAGATCTTTACTACGCTCAGAATTATCAGAAGTATGATTTTAATCAGAATAAAAAAATAATAATAATAAAGTGACAAATAACATTTGTTCTCCCGAAAGGAATATATTAATATACACCCCTACTTCACGAAAAAAAATTTATGAAATTTAAAATTAATAAAAAAAATATTTCGAAATATATAAATTTCAATAAATACAGGAAAAATCAAAACAAGAAAAACTGTTACCTCTCATCATTGAAGTTGATTTTAATAATAGAGTCTAATGATTTTTTTTATGAATAAATAGGAATTGTTATGTTGACGTTGCCTGACAGTGCATTCTTCCTAAATTATAAACAGTACTGAACATCACTTTCCTAAAGGTATGGAGAATAAAAAATTAAAAAATTTTCTTAATTCACCAAAATTGAAAATTGAAATTGTGATCAGCAGGAAACTTTCTTGTTAGTAAAGGTTTAATTCTGCATACATTGAAGAAGTATAACCACCCAAAAAGTACTGTGAATCATTTTAACTTATGTCATACATTAAAGCCTACTGAGAAATAGAATTTTGCTGTTTATTCTGGATGAATGATATGTTTACCTGGCATGAATCTAATATAAATATTGGAAAATTTTGACAAATGCTATAATTTCTAATCCATTCATAACAATAGCTTTGTATTTCCTACAATTTTTCCCTGAATGAAACTGTTTGTGAAATTCCAATGGGTTGAATTTAGAATGTTTCTACCCCTGGATCTTATAAGTAGGGGTTTCACTGTTTTGTTTAATATCCGATAAGCAATAAAATTAAATTGAAATCCGTAGGCTTATATCAAGTTTGTCTGATCACAATACCAAATTAAGACCAAAGAAGATTGCCATTGTGAAAAACATCACATCAATTTGCCAAATCTTTGTATATTAAAACAGGTGGAGCTAATGTAGTAATGAAATCAATTCCAAATATTGAAGTCCTTTACATAATTGCCTTTTTGTTTATATCAATAATTGACTACTGAAACAAAAACTATTAAAATACCCATACTACATGTACTATCAACTTTATATTTGTGTGTACTTGACTTGCTAACGTTAGTATACTGGATCTTACAATAATAAATCTGTTACATTCCTATGTCATGATGGCCTCAAATGCAGCTCTCCCTAGTAGGTGTTTAATACACTCTCTACTGAAAACCCTATCCAATTTATACTTTTTACCTAAAGAATTTATGGTTTTGAACCTAAAAGTCAGATATGAATTGTCTAACCATAAAATTGCCTTTTTTCCCCCAAATATTGAATGAATTGCACGTTTCTCCCCTATCTATGTGTTATGAATTTGAATGTCAAAAGTTTATCAGTAATATTATCAACCCTGTTGTTTTAGTATTCTCACCTGATGTATATATTCTATGAACTTTATTCTCTAACCAATAAAATAAAATTATCAAGAATAACTTATAATATGAATTTGAATTATTTTAAGTAAAACTATGCTAAAAATAGGCAATCCATTGGTAAACTTAAAATTCAGATATATGTAACATTTTGAGTAAACACAAGTATTTAACTGGAATATTTTTACCAGTATATTTTGTTATTTCTGAAGTAAATCCCTTTTATTTAAAACCTTATTTAGTTAAACATTACATGATTCCGTTACAATTTTCTGGGTCGCAGCACACCAAAAAACTTTAAATACCTACCATAGCTAAAAGAAGAGAATTTCTAATTTTAGCAACTGGTTATAGCATACAGAAGGTTATGTTGTTTTCCAAACCCCAGATAAATGAAAATTATCAATTCCTTTATTCCTAATGGTTATAGCCTTAGAGGTGAAGAATGCATGAGCAGAAATAAAATGAGGTGCATCAATAACGGGATAAATTCATGTCCCTAAAATGCCAAAGCGAATACCCTGGAGTCAGATTGTACTGTCAAATTCATTGTACTTTTTTTTACACAAATAAAAATAATTAGCATAGCTCTAATTAGTAAGTGATCTACTTTTGATTGGCAATGAATTTGATAAAATTTATGCAATTGCCAAAAGGAACCAATGGGCAATTAAACACTTGAGAATATCTGAATTTAATTTCAAGAGTACATCAATTTTGAAGTTCGAAATAAAGCATTGGCTTGACTTGTTGGTTGATTGTGTTGTTCAATGTGGAAGGCATTATTTAAGCCAAACATGAACTTACTTTCTATTGCATGATAATAACATATAGCCCGATTTAAGCTGAACATGACCCATACAACTTACAGTATTTGAATATTCCTTGTTAGTCCTCAAAGCCAAGGTGGAAATGGTAAAACTTAACTTCCGAGACCCCCCCCCCC
>PRKT01001586.1:24825-48855 GCA_003671525.1 Saccostrea glomerata | reverse complement strand
AAAAAAAAAAAAAAAAAAAAAAAAAAAATCGAACTGCAAAATTACAATGAATATTCTGCCATATCCATTATGCATGATTTTATTTTATTTTTTACAGATATGGGTATGTTGAAGAAGATGTTTACATTCCTATGCTTTGTTGCAATATTTCTGACATTTTACATACTTTTTTTACAAATTCGAAAACCATATTATAAACAAGAAACAAAGATAAAAATAGTTGGTGCATATATTAAGTCTGGAATAATCAAATCCTCTCCATTACACCGTAGTAATTGTGATAGCAAGGAAGTGTTTCTATTAATTATGATTCCAAGTGCTGTGAATAACTTTGAGCAAAGAAACGCAATAAGAAGTACCTGGGGCAACAGTTCGTTGGTTCAGTATTCGGTGCTGGTAAAATTTGTCTTAGGAAAAAGCAGTAATGCTACACTTCAAGACATTGCAGAAACCGAAAACCAAATCTATAATGATATCTTATTCGAAGACATATCAGAAACATATAAAAATCTCACAAGGAAATCGATTGCTATCTTGCGTTGGGTGTTTCAGTATTGTTTCCGAGTTCGATATCTCCTAAAAATCGACGATGATATGTTTTTAAACCTACCAAGACTTCTGAATGAACTCGAAAAACATTCTTATTCCAATACAATATTGGGATGTAAGGTCAGTCATTCATCTCCATTCAGATATCCGTATTCAAAATGGGTTCTATCCAGGGAACAATATCATAAAGACTATTTCCCGGACTACATTGCAGGGACTGCTTACCTTATCACTGGTGATATAATCCAAAAACTTTACCTTGCCACTCAAAAAGTTCCATATTTTAAATTTGAAGACGTTTACATTACTGGACTTTGCAGAGAACACGCGGGGGCCATTGCAAAGGAACATACTGGAATCAGCTGTGGATATCGCGATAAAGGACCGTGTGGGAAAAATTTTAGATACGAAATAACTGGCCACCACTATAGTCCATCAGAGATTAAAAGGATGTGGCGTGAACTTCAGGACCGATGGTCTAATTGTCGGTTTATTGACCAATATTTCATTTATAAAATTGTTGACCTTATCAGTTCTATTTTTAATTAAAAATTATAATTTCACCTACACTTTGCTTGCCGATTGAATCAGAATGAAATTGTGTGAACTACATTTTTCTCTGAATTTTACTTCGCTAACCTTTCTCTGTAGCTCAGTAAGTAGCGCGCTTAAAAACCGAAGTCCCGTGTCAGCACTATAAAGATCATTCACTGCTCAATGATCATAAGTGCCGAGTTAAGGTCAAAATTTGAAGCCTTTCAAAATTGAAGCGCTTTACCTGTATATGGTGACGTCTCTACAAGAGTGAAAAAAAATCGCAAATGGGACCTAAAAGAACATACAACAACTTTTGATTTGTATTTTTTCCTCACCACATATAAAACTGTGATTATATAAGGTTTGAGGTTACTTTCAGGGGTCAAAGAGGTCTCTAAAAAAGACATCAATGAAATATGTGGAGATAAAGAACGTTTTTCGAGCTCAAAAGTCCATTATTCATTACAACATAGAGGCGAGCAAACAGGGACCTCTAAAACATCAGGAGGTGGGATCAGGTGCCATCAAGCAATTGACTGACTTGTCCCATAGAAGTCGTGTTGTGCTTTAGTATATGTATCTGTCATACTTTGTATCACATTAAATGTCTATTAAATGTCGTGTTTAACGGAAAAACACATTTTTACATTCATTATTTTGCATTTAAAACGTCTTGCTTTGAAACATGTTTCTATTATTATATAAGATTCGCCTTTAAGAACAATTAAAAAGGTTAATTCATTTTTCAATAATGGAAATTTAGAAAATGTATGTAGTGTATAGTTCAGATAATAGTCTCACAAAAAAGAATGAATGAAGAACTCGCGTTATGTGATTCAAAATTTGAGTATCATTATGTTTATGAAAATATAATAATATAGAAGGGGGAAAATCGAAACTTGAATGTATATTTGTTGGGCTCAAACATGAAAAATTGAACTATAAGCATTGATTATTTCTAGATTTTATGATTTTTTTCCTGACGTGTAATCATGCAGAATAACGCCCTTTTTGAGCTATGTCTTAGCGACAATTATGTGTTATTTACATATCAATAGTACTCTGAAAACTAAAAAAAAAGAATAGCTTTTTTGCTATCGATATACAGGACATTTAGCTGTCCGAAGTTAAGAAAGTGGAATTAATTTTACATTTCAGGTTTTTTTGTTTTAATCAAGAATATTTCAGGAAGGCATGAGATTTCAGGAAGGCATATTACAATAGAATATCACTGTTATTTAAATAACATTTTCTTAATAAATTCAGGCTATTACATTAGAATATCACTGTTATTTCAATAACATTTTCTTAATAAATTCAGGCTATCGTAAATATCACAGGAGAACTTTCGAAAACATCTTTGATCGTTGAATGTTTCCAAATAACGTCTTTACTCTTGATTGAAGAGCTGTAATTTGCACCCTTGCTCAATTTATTTTTACAATATTTTATTTGCTAATAGAAATAATTAAAGCCATATCATTTTTTTTAAATGAATATGGTTCAAAGAACCATACATATCATCATAGATGGTACAGCTTAATCAGAAAAAAAATCTTGTCTTTTTTTCTCTTTAAGGTTGCGACTTCTATGACAGGGTTGGTTTTTTTTATAGATGTTTTATCTATTTTTTTTATCTTAAAGTACACCTATCAGAATGTGTCACATGGGCGACTGTTCACCAAAGACAAATACAGGTTGTAGGAACATTTTGCAACAATGTGGCGTTAGATTGTAGTAAATGTGATAAAGCAATAAAAGCTGTACCTTTGATTAGAATCAGGCTATAAACGTGATATACACGTACAGCTGTATCAAAAACCATATCAGTTTCTTGCGAGAACTTGATTATTGTCAAAGTATGTAATTAAGTCACTTTCAAACGGTATTTTACTGGATTTCTGAGAATATTGCTTAATCTAATTAAGCACAGAAGAATAACTTCCTGTAGGGTGAGCACTTGAATATAAATTGAAAACTGTCTTGCTGCTTGAAACATAATATGATAAGAAATTCAAACTGAAAGAAAATCGTAAGATATCTGTTACTGCAATAGAGTACAAATACTCAATGGCATACACAACTTTTGTTTTCTCAGATGAAGACATGTCATCAAAGTCTTTCTCACATAAAAATGTAACAAAAGATGTCAACATGGCATCCCTGTCTTTCACCCAGCTGTCAATATCTAATTTTTTAAGGAAGTCAACATCTTTGTATTGTCCACTTAGGTTGTCATTTATGTCTGTCTTAATTTTACCACTCTCCCGTCCACTGATAGCACTGGCTATTTTCTGTAGGTTTTCATCCGAAATGTTATTTGTTTTTATCATGTTAACAACTTGATCAACAAATATCTTGTTCTTGTTGCACACAAAATTACTCTCTGCAAAGGCTGCACACGATGTACATGCTGCAGTATATACACAGATCTCCTAGTAATGCACCCATTGTCCATTTACGACTTAACATTTCCATTTCTTTTTTCATAAGTTGGTTTTTTGGAGTTAAATTTTGGTCCAAAACTATATGTCCGACGTATACATATAGTACAAGTATTAACATATTTTGATAATTATTTTATCTTAAGGTGCATTATGTATTTTTCTTAATGATTAAACATTAAACATCTTCGTCATTTCTAAAAATATTAACCCAAACAAGGTTCAAAACGGCAGAGCATTAATTTGTTATTGTCAACTGATTCTGGCAAAAAGTTATACCGACTTATAAGCGGGTCAATAGCTAAGCTCTCCGAAAAAAATATATATTGATAGCTAGACCGGAGAGCTACAGTGCCACCCATTGAAAAAAACTGTGTATTTATTGCGCACAAAAAAGTGCGCTGTTTCTGGATTAATTCTTCTAAATTCTTACCCCAATTGCAAAAAAAGATAGATTTCAATAAAGTCCTTACTCCTCTATAAAGTACTTTTGTAGTTTACATCTGTATGAAGCGCGTTGGACCGAATTATCTTGCAAACCAAAAAGGCAGTATAAATAGGCGAAATTTTCGATGATCTCAATTTCAGGACCAGGAGGGCTATTTAAAACAACAAGAGGCCCACAGGCCTTATAAGTCATCTGAGTATTAGCAACAACTTTTCAACAATTGAATTTAATTCATGTTTTAACCAGAGGCCATGAAATTCACAATTTTGAAAGAGTAATCATTGCTTACTTTGGTTACGTAATACCCAGAGGTAGATCAGAGTAACAAAGAGAAAATGCAATTCCTCTTTATCAGTTTTCCACCCCATCCCACAGGAACCGCTGACCTGGGGCCACATCTTTCAAAATTTTGGAAATCTTATAAATTTTATTTCATCATGTTCTTGATTAAAACCAAAGTGCAGATTTCACAGCATTGGATTTTTTTTTTATAGACTATGTATCCCCCCCCCAAGTAACTCCGTCCCAGGGGCCCGGAAATTAACCATTTTGGAAGAAGCTGCTTTCTTCGTCATGAATATGTACCAAGATAATTGGCATAAAAACCCAGGAGCACAGGAAAAGATTTTCAAAGAATTCATGCATTTTCACTATATAAACACTATAGTCCTGTCCTAACACAAGAAGTCTTGACCCAGGGGCCAAGACATTCAATATTCTCAAAGAGGCATCCTTCCTCCTCATAACTATGTACATACTTTATTGGTTTAATATCCAAGTGCAGAAGAGAAGATTTTTAAAGAATTTACGTATTTTCACTATATAATAAAAAGAGCCCCACCCTAACACTATATGCAGAATCCCCAACCCAGGGGCCATGAAATTCACAATTTTGGAAGAGGCAGCCTTATTCAACATAACTATGTACTTGGTTAGTTTATTCAATACTCAGTAGCAGAGATGAAGATTTTCAAAGAAATCATTCATTTTTTACTAATTAATCGCTATAGCCCCGCCCTAGCACTAGAACCCTGACCCTGGGCCAATAAAATGAAATTCACAATTTTGGAAGAGGCAGCCTTATTCAACATAACTATGCACTTGGTTAGTTTATTTAATGCCCACAAGCAGAGAAGAAGATTTTATGCATTTTCACTATATAATCTACCTACATGTACATAGCCTCGACCTGCCATTAGAACCCCTAACCCTGGGGCCATTAGATTCACAATTTTTGAAGAATCAGCCTTAAGGTCATAGGCAACGTAGTTTGAACATTTTTGGATTCTTCCCTGGAGTTGAAGAGTACCACTAAACGAAGGACCTGTGTACATTATTTTTAATATGTGTATATATGGATTTGTACACCTCTTCTAAAACACTTTTAGATGAAAAAAAAAATTCAGGAATTTATTTTTCATAATTTTTGTACATTTTTATTTGAATACTGCAAAAATTTTCAAATTTCCATATCTTTTTAAAACCCCTGGTAACGCATGCTCATTTTTTGTCGAAGAACATGTAATGATATTATAAGTTTAAATTTAGAATATCTTGGAAAATTATCAGTAGATAAGTTACGTTGCGTATGTCCTTAATCAAAATAACTATGCACTTGATAAATTAATTTAATGCCCACAAACAGAGAAGAAGAATTTCAAAGAATTTATGCATTACTGAGCTTACTCAGGTGACCTAAAAATAAATACATTATAGCATATCACAAAATATCCAGTACTTTTCATAATCTGAAAATTTACAATTTCTTAAAAGTATAGCTTTTTCAACTAGTATTTTATCTACAATATTTTTTTCTAGCATTGCGATATTCAATTTCGGCATATTTTTAAACCTACTGGCAAAAATAAATTGTTTAACAGTAAGAAATAAAAAGCCAGTTTGGGATTTAAATCTACAATTTATCCCTTGAGGACAGATGATGCAAACAAAAAATATGGATGCCTCGGTCTACAGAGCATATTTTTTAACTTATTTGGTTGCACATGATGAAAGTAAGATTTTTTTTTTCTAATTTCAATCGACAATTTTTTATTATGCTCATAAATCTATTTTTCTGCAACCATTCTTATCAATCTACAAATTTTTTGTCAATTGATATCCAAATCAATTATGAAATTTTGAAGGGAAAATTCGAATCTACTCTGCTTTTGTGGTTTGTTTTGAACATATTTTATGGACAATATGTCAAAGGGATTGGACAAAGTTCCAAAAACGTAGATACCTGTTAGATCTCTATCAAACTTTTTCATTTTACTTATGTAAATATGACTTAAAAGGACAGATGATACAAACTTTTATCACAAATCCTGAAAATAACAACCTATGTCATGTTTATATAACTCAAATCTATACGTTTAACGGCATAGATTTTGATTTTTCGTTCAAAGTTTTACAGTACTGGGATCTTAAGGGACACAAATGTTGTTTTGATTAATAAGGATAGTTGCAGGGAGGTAAAATTTTAAGCATACTTGAAAATTACTTGAAAATTTCATTTTATTTAAAATATATTTTTCACATCATTTTCAACCAAACTAGCTAAAATATATATCAAATCATGCATCATCGTTTTTGTTTGCATCCACTGTCCTTTAGTTATTATTCTCAAAATTTCTTACACAAGTTTGTTTTTATCACTTGTCCTTAAGCTCCCTTTTAAAGGAGGAAATTCTTCAAAATCATAGTAAGTTTTAAATATTTTTAAATAACTATCAACATGGATTTGAATTGCCATAATGGATTCCTAAACAACAAGGTCCTTTCAAAGAATACAAATAAGGAGCAGAGCAAACACGGGCCTCTAAAACATCAGAGGTGGGATCAGGTTCCGTGTAGGAGTAAGCATTGCCTGCAAACCTGTCACATCCGTTGTATTCTCCTTGTCATGATCAGGAAAAACCGAAAAATCTTTCGACGATTCAGTATGCAAATAATGTCTGAGGAATTATGTGAAAAACATCAGTCAGTATGTGACTTTATTATAGATTGCTTTTGCTACTAAGGTCATTGTATAGCCATAGAACTTACGAAAATGATACAATGACATAAAATTGTTAATAAATTATTCCTGTTTCCCCAACCTGTTTGCCAATAACTTATCTCGTTGTAAGAAATTGTTCAAACGTAAAGCATGCTCTTGCGTATCGAATCAACAGAGAGATATAAACCTGATATGAAGGTGATAAGTGTATTATACTTGTATTGCTGCACAAGAAAGGGACGATTGGAAATTAAATTCTTTGTGTTTATCTTAAATCTTTGTTGTCGGATTACCATTAACCTCTTCTTCTTGTTAAATATCTAAATATGAATCAGATGTTAGACTCTCTGGTATTCTAATTTTCAAGCTCATTAGGATATATCATGTCGAATGGCAATAACTACTAGTATTGTTAATTAATCAAACGATGTCTGTCGTATTGAAGACCACAGCAGCGTTCTCTTTTTCGCATGTATAAAGTGTACAGTATAAGGTTTAGATGAATTCTGCTTCATATGAATAAAAAAAACCTGTTAAAATGGTTCGCAATTGATATTCATGGGATTTCCAAAAGATTGTTGAAAGACCTGTCTCCAAAAAATACACATATTAATTGTCAATCAGAAACTCGAAAATCTTTTTAATATCAACTTAATAGTACTTGTGTGTACAATTAGATGTTGTTAACAAAACAATTTTGCAAAAGGCAAATGACAACTTAAGACAATTTACGAGTTCCATTTTTATTGAAAAAGTAGTTGGCGATGATCTGAAAAAGTCTGGACTTTAAATATTTTCGTAATTAATCATCGTTCATTATCGGCGACACGGAAATAGCCGAAGTTAAAAGCTATTAGAGTTGTTGCTACTAGCAAGGAAGAAGGGAAGAGTAATTGTTTTGTGATAAATAATTTTTGTGATATAATAAAAATATAGTTAACTCAGCTAATGTTTTATATATAGTCTGAAAATAATTTAATGCTTTGAAATGTGCATTTTGGTATTAATCAACAACATGATGAAATACAATTTATAAAATTTCCAAAATTTTGAAAGATGGAGGCATCCATATTTTTTGTTTGCATCATCTGTCCTCAAAGGATGATTTGCAGATTTAAATCCCAAACAGACTTCTTATTCCGTTGCTTAAATTCTAGTTTATTCGCATTTTTTCCCCAAATATTGCAGAGACCGCCTTTCCTTATCAAAAATCGGTCAGCATTTATCCTACTTTAAGTAGCCATCCTGAGGATTTACGAATTTTGTTTGATCAGGTTGATCATGATTTTGCTGCAACCAATTATTTTCGTGGTTTTTGATACAGCTGTACGTGTATATCACGTTTATAGCCTGATTCTAATCAAAGGTACAGCTTTTATTGCTTTATCACATTTACTACAATCTAACGCCACATTGTTGCAAAATGTTCCTACAACCTGTATTTGTCTTTGGTGAACAGTCGCCCATGTGACACATTCTGATAGGTGTACTTTAAGATAAAAAAATAGATAAAACATCTATAAAAAACCAACCCTGTCATAGAAGTCAAAAAAAAGACAAGATTTTTTTTCTTCTTTAGCTGTATCATCTATGATGATATGTATGGTTCTTTGAACCATATTCATTTATTTAAGAAAAATGATACGGCTATAATCATTTCTATTAGCAAATAAAATATTGTAAAAATAAATTGAGCAAGGGTGCAAATTACAGTTCTTCTATCAAGCGTAAAGACGTTATTCGGAAACATTCAACGATCAAAAATGTTTTCGAGAGTTCTCCTGTGATATTTACGATAGCCTGAATTTATTAAGAAAATGTTATTGAAATAACAGTAATATTCTATTGTAATATGCCTGAGTGAAATCTCATGCCTTCCTGAAATATTCCTGATTAAATAAAAAAACCCTTAAATGTAAAATAAATTCCACTTTCTTAACTTCGGACAGTTAAGTGCCCTGTATATCGATAGCAAAATAGCTATTCTTTTTTTTTTTTAGTTTTCAGAGTACTATTGATATGTAAATAAAACATAATTGTCGCTAAGACATAGCTCATAAAGGGATTGTGAATAAATAAACATTATATTTTCATCATTATTATCTTTGTCTTATTTTATGATCATCAGGTAGAATTCTCAGGTGGATACTCCCTCGAACCCGACTGTCCCAAGAGCAGAATAATTTATTATTCCCCTCTTGGGGTTGCAGTCATATTACACATAGACCAATAAAGGATCTTACTCCTGTAATATTAGAAGGCGTATTCCAATCTTGAATTGCATTAGTCTTATCTGGACTTGTAGCTATCCCATTTGAAGATACAACATGGCCCAAAAACTCAATTTGTCTGGCAAACAGAGTACACTTTTTCAGTTTTAGTTTGCCTCTTCCAGACGGCCAAAAACTATTGAAAAATTTTCTGTCGTATCTTCAAGACTATAAATTCGTCTAGATGAATAAGACAGATTTCAGATTGCAAACCGCGCTATACGGTTTTCATAAGACGTTCAAACGTTGCAGGCGCGATGCACAGGCCGAATGGCATCACTTAAAATTCAAACATTAAGCCTCGTATTGCTGTGAAAGCTGTCATCTGCTTGTCTTGTGAGTCAACGGCCACCCACCTGCCAATACCCTGTACATAAATCTAACGTTGAAAACCAGGTAGCACTACTAAGCTGATCAAGAGAGTCGTCAATCCTTGGCAAAGGATATGCATCATACTTCGTAATTTTATTCAGCTTTCTGTAATCTATGCATAATCTGGTGGTATCGTCTTTCTTCTTTACTAACACTATATTGGAAGCCCATGGACTATTTGAAGGCTCGATGACATTCCGTTGTAGGATATCCTCAACATGCATGTCCACCTCTTTTTGCATATGTACAGGTATTCTCCTTGGAGATTGTTTAATAGTTGGTTGTCTCCAGTACTAATCTTGTGTTTAATAATGTTGGTTCTCCCTAAATCTCGGTCAGACTTTGCAAAAGATGACTGATAACGTATAAGTAACTGACGTAAAGCTCGCTTGTTCTCCAGAGACATATACCTGTACTTGACCTTACATATAAATTTTGCAAATAATCTGCCGTCTTTTTGCCCACGGCCGCTGTCAAAACATTTAGAACTGAGTTCAGTTCAGCAATGAATGTGTCTCTCCTTAAATGTGTTACCTCATTCTGTAGGTTCATTAGACGCACTGGAACTTTGCTCTCTTTGTTGCAGGTTACAAGTGTTCTTGCTACTAATGCACTATTACAATCATTAAATTGCTTACAATGTTCTACTTTGCCTACTTAAGAGAAAATGGAATTATTTTTGCTATCCAGGTTATGGACATTACAATACATGTAAGTCAAAACTTCACTCTTTGGTGGTATTCCTAGATCTTCACACAGTGTGACTCGGAAACAACCTTTTTTCCTTGTTTTGACAAGCAACTGAATTTCCTACTTGGTCAAAATTCAGCGACACTTCTCTAGTTCTAGAGAACATTTATGAGCCCTTAGGAAATCTAAACCTAATATTCCGTCAACGCTTAATTCAGCAACTACCACAGCATGTTCAAAACCTCTTTTGATAATTTTTCTCTGGCTTTCATAAAAACATCTGTAAATTAATATAAAATGCACACAATTACAATTTAATATAATTTTAATAAAATGTTCACATGGAATCTTTATTAGGTAGCACCTCTATTTTACAGAAATATATATGACTTTTTATAGAGGAAAGGCTTAGGAAATTCAAGCAGTGGTAGATGAGTCTAGAAAAAAATCAGATCAGTCAAAGTCGCAGAGCAATACTGCCAGCAGGTCTTCAACGTTTGGAAGACCTTAAGAGACTGAAAACAATGACCGATACTGCAGCGGTGAGGGACAAAGGCTCCAGCCAGCGAGAGAAAAGTTCGCCCCAGGCACAATAAGGGCGTACGTTGGTCAAGTTTCATATACTTATATTGGAATGAAAATCTACTTAGAAATTATACTACTTTGTAAAACCATTAACCCAGAATTTTTATTATTATTATTTAGGATCTCTTAAGGACTGCGGAGGTTTTCGGGGACAATGAGGAAGTTGAGAGCACAATTTGTGCAACCATTATTGAGAGGTTTAAGAAGGATATGGAGATAACGAACAGTATTCAATCTGTGCAGCGGTTAATGATGAGTTTCACTGACAAACTGTTCATCACTATATTCAAAATATCCCCAAAGATCTAAGTTGTAAAGTACCAAAATTCCCAGGAAAATAAAGGATTTGGAATTTCCTGGTAAAATGCACATCTACACATTCGTTGATTCCTTATGATGTTGAGCAAGCTGGCACAGTTCTGTGGCAGATTTGTCCTTAAAATGGGCCCTTGAGATATTTCGAAGTAAAGGTCGGGTCAAATCCGACTTGCCTTCCAGGTAACATCTCATCCCAGTCCCAACAGGAACAGCTCGATTGACTGGAAAACGGGTGTGACGAAGACATGGTCACGTGTAGAAAATTGCCTTTCATATAAGGTAGTGGTCTCAACCTGGTAAACAAGGCCTACAAAAAGTATGGCGTTCCAAAATTCCCTGACCACGTCACGGGAAGGGTCAAGGAGAGGACGATCATCGGCAAGACGCCCCTTCAATCAGAGGTATATGAAAAGGACTCACGGCAGAGTGCTATCACCCGTGCAGACATGGGGGAGATCCTAGCAAGATAACTTTTTACGTGCATGTGCCTTAGCTATGAGGAGGAGAGTTTCTTTTAAGTTTGGTATTCCATCAAATAAATGGTGAACAATGTTTAAGAGGAGGAAAGGGTCAGTGTCCCTGCGTCAACAAGAGTCGACAGCTTTGATTAGATGAAAGAACGGACGGACAAATACTTATACACACTGCACGGGAAACTTTATCGAGCACCCAGCACTGATCTGGAACATGGACGATACATACATTTCTTTTTCGTCCGATTCCTGCTCATTGTTGTCAGGAAAAGTCTAAATGTTTCATTATACATATAAAAGTAACATAGTCACGAATGTGACAGATAAAAATAACTATAAAATAAACCGACATAGATATTTTTATTCATACATTTTTGGGGAGCGTTCAGGGAACATCTTTAACGGTCCCTGTTACAATTAACACTTGTTTCTGTTGCCATGGTATTATTGACATTTTTACAAGGATCCAAAATTTGGCATTGAATTTATCGAAGACGCCTGAGAGAATATTAATAAAGGAAACATACTGCAACCTTATACCAGGCGCTAAACCTCAAGGAAAATGAGTTGGGTACATGTATAATAGCAAAATTTCTTAGAGATGATATCAAGAGACAAAGAGAGTACTACATTACATATTACTAGAGGAGGTAATACGAGTGGAAAAGCTCTTATATCTCCTGTATCCACTTAAAAGAGGAGAACTGGCTCTCCAGAACTTTTCACATACATGATTTGTCCATTACCATTAGTCCAATTTCAACAAAGTTTGACACAGAGTATCCGTGGGTGAAGGGAATTTTAATTTGTTTAAATGAAGAATAACGCCCTCTTCCAAGAGAGACGGTGAAAAATTAATGGCATATTTTAAATTTTTTTTTCAAAAACCAGTGGACCAGGAAAGATGAACGCAGGTATGTTAAGGCAGCACATGGATCATAATTCGGCGAATTAACACTTTTTTAATAACATGTTACACTAATAAATCGCAAAAGTCATGGATAAATCTTTTGTTATCATTATGCATTCTTTAGACGTCAATGAGACATAATATTTGCTCTTTGTTTGTGACGTCATAGTGTGAAAATGACGTTACTATACAGGTCACTTGTGACGAAAAATGGTTGTCCCTGTTCAACAAAAGACTGTAAAATATATGGTATAACTTAGAAATTCCTTTTGAAGAAGGGTTTTGTAATAAGACTGCAACCCCAAGAGGGGAATAATAAATTATTCTGCTCTTGGGACAGTCGGATTCGAGGGAGCATCCACCTGAAAATTCTACCTGATGATCATAAAATAAGAAAAAGATAATAATGATGAAAATATTATGTTTATTTATTTACAATGAAATGACATGGACTGGTTCTTCCAGCTCTACGAAACAATGAAAAATAATAATGAAAAATGAGATGAATTAATGAAAATGATCCTATAAATAATCTTGAAAATCAATAGATGTTGTATCTTTATGTATTTAGAAGTTTTAGCCTTAAGTAATTTTGATACTGAGAATTTAGATCGGGATCGAAATGCAAATATTTAGTAGACCACAATGGCACCGAATGTGAATGTTAGAATTGGGAACTTAACTTTTGGGATAATTTTGAATTGTGCTCAAATAACTAAGTACCGAAAACGGTACAAAGTGCTCAGAATACGGGAAGGTTAGGTTATCCGTAGTAAAGCTGCAGAGCAGTGGACGCTAGGAGAGCAGTCCGCCTATCTACTCGAAACACGGCCTTATATATGGTGAGTACACAAAAGAAATGGTCACCCAACCGTGAACTGTTAAAACCCATATAATTGGACAAGATAATAGACTGTAAACCTATCAGATTACGTTTAAGATATAGAGTTGTGGAATTAAGGGCGATATGGACGTCTTTGTAAACAAAGATATCTAAAAACATGAGGCAAGTAAACAATTGACTTTAACAAAAATACTGTCCCTAAACTAAGTGTCAAGTTAGTTAAATATCCTTAGACTTAATAATAACAATGGGAGGCCTTATTTAATGCAGAAATGTAATGATTAATAGGGATAAAATAATGAGTTTTATCACATTCCTCCCCCAATAAGACAAAATTACTTTTATTTTGTCACATGAATCAACAAAGCATAAAACTCATTCAAAACAGAAATAATCTCAATATCAATGATAAAAATAATAATTACAAAACTATCAATTAACAAATAATTATAAGAGAAAGGTTTTAACAATTTTTTTTTAAATTCTAACATGTCTTTTCACAGTTCCTTCTCCGGGTGGCATTTCCTTCCTCGTCGAATGACATCACCTCATCCCTATTTACTGCCTCTCTGGATCAAACAAGGGATTCCTCTCGCTGTCCTCTCGTATAGCTAACCTCTTCCTCCTTTCCTCCTCTCTCGGACACTCTTTCCTCCCCACTTGTCATCCTTCTCGGAAGAAGTGCCTCCCCCGGATCCATGAACTTTCTGTTATGAACATCAATATCCACTAGTAGGCCGTCAAGGTTTTCTGGACGATGCATTGCAGTAACATGTCTCCTTGCTTGGGACTTTATTTTAAAACATGACTTACATTTGAATAATCTCGTCTTTTTGTGGATGTCTATCCAATGGTCTAGTAGTTGTCCATACCTCGAATAGAACTTCACCCCAGCGCATGCTTCTACCGGACAGGTCATTCCCGAAAACGGCAATGGCGGTCTCTGATCCTCCTCAAACTCTTTCAACTCTTCCTGGTACTCGCTAAAGTCGATTTGGAACTCCATGGTAAACTAAAATTCCAATAATATTGCATAACCTCTAATAATTTTATTAATTACGGATTTACATCTTTTTTTCTTGTTTATTATTGAAACAAAACATATATTTTCATTTAAAATTTATTTTGATTAGATTACTGATAATGCTAATAATTAGTAGATGTTTTAAACATTTATGAGATAAAAAAAAATCATAGGCATCATTTAGACAAATGAATCAATATTAGTAATTATAAGTAATAACAGTGGTGCATGACTGCATGCTCCAAATATGCATGTTAATAACGTTATTATTATTTCAATATATATATGTATATATATGCATTTTCTACAAGTCAATGGGGCAGCAATTTATAGATTCGTGATTTCACGAAATCTTAATTTTTTTAATAGTCGTATTTTATAAGTCTAATATATCTCGTGGTTTAACGATTCTTCCTGTCCTTGTGATAACTGGTGATGCTGCCTTGTCAACCACTTTATCCTCTGCCTCTGTCTGCTGCTCACTGCTCTGGTCGGTTTCCTCCATGTCTAGGGTCTGTGTTCTCTGGATTATTACTTCAGTATCGAGATTAACACCTTGATACGGCTTAAGGTGATCTACATGTGCATTTAAAGACCTTCCCTCCTCTTTAAAAAGTGTGTAAGTAACATCATTTATTTTTTCAGTTATTGTGAAGGGACCTGTCCAACCCAAGCCTAGTTTTTGTGACGCTGTTGGTAGATACCAACGCCATACTCTTGACCCAACTTGATAGTCCCTAACATTTAATTTTTTGTCATAATTTTCTTTTTGTCTCTGTGCCGAAATACCTAAATTTTCAAATGCAAACTGAAAAGCATTTCCCATAGCATATTTCAACCACTCTACATACTGCACAGGACATTAATGTTCAATGTCAGTAGTATAACGGGCCTAGATGGGTGGGTCAACTGAGTGCACTTTTGGGGCTGTGGAGGATAGGTGGGTCAACTGAGTGCAGCCCCGGGGGGGATAGGTGGGTCAACTGAGTGCACTTTTGGGGCTGTGGGGGATAGGTGGGTCAATAGAGTGCAGTCCCTGGAGGGAATAGGTGGGTCAAGGGAGTGCAGCCCCTGGAGGGGGATAGCCGGGTCAATTCAGTACATATAGCCCTAAATATAGGGATGTGTTTACACTATGTTTACATTATACACTACGCTGCTACTACGATTCATAACGCTGCTACTACGATTTTGGCAGCGATTCAAGAATGTCATTATGACGTCACGCTTTCATTCACAGTCTAGACGGTCTAGCCAGCCAGCCGGTTCAAACTGGATTGTAAGTTTTCAGATCAGTCAGCTTGTTTTCATGATCACCCATCTTCTCAGCAATATAATTCAGCTTGTTGTCATGATGTCGCACCTTCTCTCCAATATAATTCAGCTTGTTGTTAAGATCACTCACCTTGTTGTTCATATCATTCATCTTGTTGTCAAGAGCGGACAGCATGTTAACAATTCCATCCAGAGTTGTATTTAGGATCCCCATACCTTCTTTATTCGCATATTCTGGAAAATTATACATGCCCAAATCTAATCCCACTGCATCCTGTGACTCTGGCATGGGGGCTCCTACATACCCTTGAGGTGTCACATAGCTGGGTTGTCTGGAGTATTCATCATTGCTTCTGCCATAATATTTTTTTTTCACGTCTGCCAAGTCAAGCAAGACTGATCCTCAAATCCCAGCTCCGCTTTATATACCTGCTGTAGGGGGGCGGGGCGTGTGCACGTTTTACCTACGTTTTTTATGCTGACTACACAGGTAATATACTTGGCAGCGATTCAAGTCAGGGGGGCCCGTGTGCAAAAAATACGATAGACCTACGTTTTTTTATGCTGACTACACAGGTAATACTTGGCAGCGATTCAAGTTTGTTTAGGACCGTGTGCACCTTTGACCTACCTTTTTATACCTGTTGAAAAAAATACGATTTACCTACGTTTTATACTGGGGGTATAAATGAGAAGAAAAATCTGGTCCTTTCTTCACAATCGACTATCATGTCAACCCTGATACACATTCACTTTCTGATTTTAGATGGGTATGATTGTTTAGTACGATGGGCACAGAACCACCCAGAAGCTCTACCCCCGGAGGCAGAACAAGTATTTCAGGAAGCCAGCACTATCATGGAAACCCTTCAGGATTTGTGGTTACAATGCCTAACCTTATCACATCATGCGACGACCATGGGGAGACTAGCTACCATACATTTTCTATGTCGACATATGAAAACAATTCTGCCCCAGAAATGGTACGGACTGAACCTGACCCGTTATTTCGGAAAGCCTTACAGTTTCCTGACCCATCCCCAAGCGGGCAAAGTGATTTTACTGTGGCAGGACATAGATGCGATGGAGAAAGTATGTATTCAATACGGAATGAAATACCTGGAAATTTCACACAGGCTAGGAAATCCGTGACTTTTAATACCAGCCTCAATCAAATCTACGAATTACCCCCCGAAGACCGGAGAAGTCCCTGGTTGCAATTCGGATCGACTACGATTTCGGAGGAGAATTCGACAGTTAGAAGCTTTGTTAGTTTTTAAGAAATAAAATAAAATCATGTAATACTACATCACTGTTATGTTATTGTATGACGTCATAGATACACTCGGGTTCGGCCTTACCCCACTTCAATTTTGCTTTGTCACTGTGATGGGGCTTTTTTTGATCACATGACCAAAAGCGATTTTTAGGTCACCTGAGTAACTCAGGTGACCTATTGCTATCCGTTTTCGTCCGTCGTCGTGTGTTGTGTGTCGTGCGTCGTGTGTTAACATTTGAACATTTTCAGCTTCTTCTCTGAAACCACTTAACCCATTTCAACCAAATTTGGTATACAGCATCTATGGGTGAAGGGGAACAAAAATTGTGAATTTCATGGTCCCTGCCCCCCTGGGGCCTGGGGGGTGGGGCAAAAACCACTTAAATTATTGCAATCTTTAAAAATCTTCTTCTTTACTCCTGGACATCAAGCAGGCAAACCGTTGTTATGAATGTTATGAGCATTGAGTCCTCTACTTAAATTGTGAAATTCATGGCCCCAGGGTCAGAGTTCTAGTGCTAGGGCGGGGCTATATAGATTATATAGTGAAAATGCATGATTTCTTTGAAAATCTTCTTCTCTGCTCCTAGGTATTAGATAAACTAAACAAGCACTTAGTTATGATGAGCAAGAGTGCCTTTTTCAAAATTGTGAATTTTATGACCCCAGGGTCAGGGGTTCTGGTGTTAGGGCGGGGCTCTATTGGTTATATAGTGAAAGTGCATTTTTCCTTTGAAAATCTTCTTCTCTACTTCTGGGCATTAAATAAACTCACTAAGTACTTAGTTATGATGAGCAAGAGTGCCTCTTCCAAAATTGTGAATTTTGTGGCCCCAGGGTCAGGGGTTATGGTGTTAAGGTGGGGCCCTATTGATTATATAGTGAAATTGCATTTATTCTTTGGAAATCTTCTTCTCTGCTCCTGGGTATTAAATAAACTAACCAAGCACATAGTTATGATGAGCAAGAGTGCCTCTTTCAAAATTGTGAATTTTGTGACCCCAGGGTCAGGGGTTTTGGTGTTAGGGCGGGGCTCTATTGATCATATAGTGAAAATGCATAAATTCTTTGAAAGTCTTCTCCTCTGCTTCTGGGTATTAGATAAACTATGTAATTAAATAGTTATGTTGATCAAGAGTGCTTCTTTTCAAAATTGTGAATTTTATGACCCCAGGGTCAGGGGTTCTGGTGTTAGGGTGGGGTTCTATTGGTTATATAGTGAAAATGCATTTATTCTTTGAAATTCTTTCCTCTGCTTCTGTGTTTATGCCTATGATCCAAATAATTATATTCATGATGAAGAAAGGTGCACCAAGATAAATGGTTATTTTTTATGCCCCCGACCCTTCCCTGGGTTGGGGTGAGAGGGGTACAAAGTCTAAAATTAATTAATGCTTGGAAATTTGCTTTTTGGTGTTAATCAACCATTTAATGATAAAATTTGCAAAATTTTGAAATATGTGGCCCCAGGATCAGTGGTTCCTTTGGGATGAGGTGTACAACTGGTTATAAAGTGGAAGTGCATTTTCTCTTAATTGTACTCTGATCTACCTCTGGGTATTAAGTAAATAGAGTTAGCATGCTAAGTCTAAATTATTATAAGCAATGGTACCTCTTTCAAAATTGTGAATTGCGAATTCCATGGCCTCTGGTTTATAACATGAACCGAATTTAATTGTTTGAAAGTTGTTGCACAATACTCAGGTGACCTGTAAGGCCCGTGGGCCTCTTGTTTCTTTTAGCCAATCACATTTAATCACGTGATTGGATTGTTGATGTTTTGCCGCAATTGCAGTATTGTCTGCAATTGTATATAAATACATACCCTCCGAGCGCCCAGTGTCATTTGCTTTGTGGCTGCTTGAGTAGTATACAGTGAATATATTATTTTGGAGTTAAATGTATTTTTATTTTATCTAATAATTGTTATTGATATTACAGGGTCTACTACTACTGTACTACTTGTACCATAATAAATATCCATCTAAAGCAAGAAAATGGTGTTGTTGATATTCCAAGAACCCTATTACATTTAGCTAATTTTTGTGAATTTGGTGTGCCTTATTCAACTATATATGGAAATTAGAAAGAAAATTAAATTATCCGTTTCCGTCGAGTGCATAATTACAGTTTTCTGTTGACCCCCCCCCCCGCTCCCCCCTGGCTGTTTTTCGTATTTACCTTGAAATAATGTCAGAAAGGAGTAATTATAACACTGTTAAAAATATTGGTAATGGTCAGAATGTCGGACTACCGGGCCGTCGGACTATCGGACCGTCGGACTACTGGGCTGTCGGACTATCGGACTACTGGGATGTCGGACTATCGGACCGTCGGACTACTGGGCTGTCGGACTATAGGACCATCGGAATACTAGGCTGTCGGACTATAGGACCGTCGGAATACTAGGCTTGAACCTTCCATACACCCTGAGGCCGCAGGCCGAAGGGTGTATGGAATAAAACCCGGGGTAAATCCCCGTACACCCTTGATTGGACCTGGATAACGAATTTATTTCCTTTTTACCCCCAAAATGCTTTGTAAAACTGTGTCTCAATCTATCGATTAGATAACTACGTACAACGTGTGCAATGTGACGTCACGTTTTATTTACACCCGGCTCAAGTCGGGTGCACGGATATTTACACCCGACTTTGTAACCAATCAAAACTCGTGTTACAAGCTAGATAGGAAATAATACTTTTTACACTTGGTGTACAGTAGTCGGCTGGTTAAAATTTCTTAGAAGACAGAAGAAGCAAAAGTGTGGCCGGATTGTTGGATGACCAAATAAACCACACAAGTCGATCGCTGTACAAGGGAGGGCGATACACGGGATGATGCCTGTGGGACATTTTCCTTAGTCAAGGTGTGAAAATTAGCGACATCAATCAACCAAACTTGTAAGAAATTTTATTACAACCCCCAGAATTTCGCCAAATTTTGCATATGTCTCGGAAACAATGTGTAAATGTGCAAATAACCAGGGTATTCCGATTCCTGAATTTTTTCTGGGAATTTCAGCACTTTAAGTTTTGGGGGAGCGTGGGGTATGTCAGCTTGCTCACTTTTTCTTTCCTCGACCCAACGAGTTGAAAACGATTGGTCTACTGTTTCTTTTTATTTCTTCTATGGTAGAAACTTCAATATCAATCTCCTTCTCTATGAAGTCCTCACACAATGACAAAAAAAATAAAAAAGAAAAAATGGGGAGTGGTGTTGCAAGATACTTTCTCACTCAATTTATGAAATAAATAACACACACATACACACAATGCTTTTTACAAAATTTCATTGTACTGATATATTAGTCGAACATATTACTGTTGACGACTTTGTTTATAAATCCACACCTTATCGTCTTTAAAATATAAAAGATAAGAATTTACATCGGGATCGATTTACCGTGATCAAAATTCCGCCATGAAGTCGGAAAGCATGGTGATTGTAAGGTTACCTGTTTTGCTGTGCATTTCTTTCTGCTTTGCATTAGGTGTATCTATCGGATTGTTGTGCAACGATGACGGTTTATGTGAATGGAAACCAAATACTTTATACAATGGATCCTTGTCCAAGGATGTAACTGTTTTGAAGTTTGTGTACTTTGATGCGAGCAGTCACGCAGTGTTGTCCTGCACCTCGGTACAAGTGGTTTATATTGAATAGACGGAGCTCACATGCAACGAAATTTCTGCTCTTTTTACAACGTTGAGACCCCTTTCAGTACAAATCAGCGACACGTCGTCTTCGTGCGTGAGTACTGACTACAAATCATAAATGATTTAAGGTCACAAGAAGGGGGGATCTCTTTCATTTTTTGTGTGTGCATGTATTAGAAGCATGTTGTGAATGTTTTATTGTTCATTTTCATAGGAGATTTCCCCCTATCTTACTACAGATATGCATCGAGGTTCTACCAAGGGAGTGGAGGTTAATATTTTTTATCATTATTTATCTGCAATTTATTATTAATTTTACATCATGTACATAATGTAATTTGATTGTGTTTTAGATTACTCACTACCATACCACAGACCATAAGATTAGATCACAAGAAGTTGAAGATAAGGTAGAAAATATTGATCAATTGAGTGTTATAACTTTAACTAATTTAACCATCATATTTAAAAAATGTTAACTATTTTTTCAGTTTTCTACACTCCCCTGGCCCATCACTCAAAGCATTCAATCCTCTAGCACACAAGCATCTACAGTTGAAGTGAAGGTTTGTGTACATCAATTCTATCATTTTATAATTTTATAAACCCATTAACAAATATGCACATACATAATGTAAATTATCACGTTTGTTTCCCTCTCACCATACCATAGTCACCACAGAGAAGTCCGCAAAGACTACAGATGAACATGAGGAAGGAATATCGTCAACAGTGACCATCCTAATAAATAAATATTCATCTATTTCTTCTTTTTGTTTGTCACTTATAACAATATCTTTAATGTTAACTATTTTTAGATAGTTGTACATCAAAATAAAACAAAGCCAGTCTCTAAGAAGTCCAATATATACTGGATCAAGTACTTGTTTTTCACTTGATTCTTTTGATTTAGAAGGTAATTTAAGACCACACACTGATGAATTATATGAGGATGTTTTTTAATTTTTTCTTCAGCTGTCTGTGCAGTTTTAACAACTTTATGTAGTTACATTAACTGTGATAATTATTTCTTGGATAAAAAAGAAAAGACCGTAATCTGTTGTATCCAAATTATCATGATCAATACCAGTTGGAAATAAGAGATGACCAGTAATAAATCACTTTAGGTGCAAATCAAATTTAACCACTGAACTAAGTAAAGATAAATAATCCAACAATATTTAATAACAATGCTTTTGACATATCTTTCCTGCAATGAAGTACAACTATGCATTATAAATTTACTTTCAGTAATTTCTCTGTGCTTGTCAGCTATAGTGATCTGTGGCTGCTCGTGTTTGGAACTTAAAATTGCACTCAATCAACAAAACCTGAATTCCGTATATGCAACTGTTACATGTAGTCTAGTATCATCAAGGAAATGTAAAAGTACTTGGTATAAGAAATGCACAAGTTCACATCATTAGTAGCTAATAAGCACCAAGGTGGATTCTTTTGTTAAAGAACTTTATTCGGTAATAACCAATATTTGCCCCCCAAATCAAACTTTGATGGAGATATATTTAATTAAGTTCTTAAACAGAGGAGTATATGTTGACCTCAAAGCACTGAATATTTTCATTAAGTAATGACGTCATATGTACGTAATGACGTCACAAACATGACGTAAATTTCAGTTTTTAATGAATTCTACAGAAAAATGTACATATTTCGTCGATATTTTGAGCAAAAGTCACCGAGCGCATGTGTGTTCAGGATCAATATTTTGATATAATGTGTAGAATGACAATATCAATTAAATATGTAAATATTAATCCTGAACAAACATGCGCTCTATATTTTTAAAAGCTAAAATTGTTGAAATTTTGTCAATTTTGTCCTCTTTCTGAAAAAATTCTAAAATTGGACTAGTTTGTGACGTCATAAAAACAGAAATTGTGAATAAACTGCTTTGAAATTATAATATGTTCTGTTAATTTATATTTCTCATACAATTTATTGAATTCAGCACATTTCATGAAGTTTTCAAAATGTAACTTTTGTGGGGGCAAGTATATGCAATATACCGCATATAGTTCTTTTCAGATTGTAGTCCATCATCACTCAACCCACAGAAAAGCCCTCGAGTGGTCTTAATTTTTTGACGATGCTCTCATATTGCTTATGTTAGTGGTGGCTTTATGTTTTCTGAACAGTGCAACACATCACTGTAGTCTATATGTATGACCTGTTCCAGTTTCAGCGTTACTTTGGAATGCCAGAATATTCAATTTTCTTTTTTTTTTTTTAATTTTGGCAGAGATGGTACAGGGCTTTTTTAGTAAGGGGTTTCATGTTGGTGTGACAACAAACAATGGCGAACAATTCTTTAAAAAAACTTTTATGCAAGGCTGACCTCATCTGGAACTCTTACTTCCTTAATTGAGATTATTGTGAAGGAATTTGTTCCTGACCTTATCAAAACAAGCCACGCAGTGTTGTGAAGCATTGCTTTGTTCGATATGCATCAGCAGGAGAATATTGTTCAGATGATTTGGAAAATATGGGCCAAAACACGTACGAGGTAAAGAGCCAGTCAAGGGATACTGAACACTACAATGTCCATCTCGGTACTGATGAAACTGCAACCAAATGTTCATGTAAAGACTATTTATCATCATTTTTGCCTTGTAAACATTTGCTAATATCCGTTTCACTTGGGAAAGCCTGTCACCGTTAAATCGACAATGCCCGTATTTGAACCTTGATTGCACTGTTCTCTCTGACAAGGCTATGGAAAAAATTGAAAATAAATCAGAGATTCAGCTGCCTGCAGACTTTGTATCAGAGGTGCCAACAAAAGAAGAATTGTCCGAACTGTCTGAAAACAACCAACTGACCTTTTTTGAATTTTCATTACATAAAATACCTTGATCAAGGTATTTTAAATACCTTGATAAAGCTATATAGCTTTATCAAGCTATATACCTTTATCGGGGTATTGTGCTGGACCTGTTATATACACCATATTTTACAACGAATTTTTAGTAAACAGTTTTAGGCTTAAGTAAACCCCCGCAGACAAAGAGAGGCCTTTTCAATAAAAACAAGCATCCACAAAAGGACACAGAATTTAGTGAATCAGCTGCGGTGGATACTGACAGTAAGAACATCTTAACTAAATATCAGCTGTAGAGGATACTGACAGTAAGAACATCTTAACTAAATATCAGCTGTAGAGGATACTGACAGTAAGTACATCTTAACTAAATATCAGCTGTAGAGGATACTGACAGTAAGTACATCTTAACTAAATATCAGCTGTAGAGGATACTGACAGTAAGTACATCTTAACTAAATATCAGCTGTAGAGGATACTGACAGTAAGTACATCTTAACTAAATATCAGCTG
>PRKT01001586.1:2473-16361 GCA_003671525.1 Saccostrea glomerata | reverse complement strand
GCATATTGTTTAACATTTTTAAATAAAATGCTAAGCATCCTCCTTGCAGTGCCCCATTTGAAAATAACTTCTATCGCCACAGAAAAAAGACCCGCTGTAAACACATATGTTTAGGACATATTTTATCTTTTTTCTTGAGTTTTAAAGAAACCAACAAATTATCAAGACTTGTTCCATGAAAAATTAAATATAATCATAGTAACAAGAAACATATATTGACGCAAGCGTCAAATTTCGGCCGCAAACCAATTAATTGTTCTTTTATGAAGCAACTAAAGACTGAAATGGTAATCTGTTTTTAAAATATCTTATATTTATCTGTTAATATATATCTTTGTGACATTAAACGCTTGAGCACGACATTGCATGATTTTCTTAATTATATAATGCATGTTCAGTATTACATGTATATATAAGCAAAGTACCCCTGGTCCTCTGCGTCAACAAACCGTGGGCCTGTATAATTAAGAGGCATTTACATTAAAAGTTTACAACTAAAGTTTAACGTAATCTAACAACTAGATATGCAGTGTAGTTTTAATTTAATAAAAAAAACAACAAATATGAGGGTCTCCTTGCTTTCTCTTAGAGGAAAAACTAAACTCCCTCTAGATCCGCCACTACATTTCTTTTCTTTGAGTTGTAGCGGGAAAATTCTTTGCACATTGTACATCGCGCATTATCCTCGTCTGCTAGGACCAAATCGTGTAATATTCTGTAGCCTGCTAGGTCTTTTGATGATTTAACATTTAACCATATTTTTGAAAATTTTTATAAATGTACATGTGAACACGTCATTTTGAAATAAATATGTACGACAAATCCTGTTTAAATAGAGAAAGTAATATTGTGTAATATACATAACGCGGTCTTTGTTTTAGACTATGCCCAACATGTCCTAATTTTCTCCGCACCTCAAACATGTCTAAGTTTCTCTATCAGGATTGGATGAAATATTTACCTCATTTTCTATAAAAAAAATAAATTTTATATGTTTATTGTGCGTTCTTGTTAAACATTTAGACGCTCTTTTAAATATACTATTATATTAATGTTAAATATTTTTATTTAAATTGTTTTAACTCCGCAGAAACGCACAGCGACTTCAAACTTTCATATCATATAACCGACCGCCTCCTGGCGGCCGGTAATAATTGCTACTTCGGGAAGGCTTATGTAGCTAAGTAGGTAGAAATAGTTTTAGGGCTGAACCTGTCTATCTTACGTGTAAAAACATTCATTTATGGCCGTTTTGAAGGAACTTAGCACTAAGCCTTCGCAAGAAATGGACTTTTCCCAAGTTCTTTTCACACATAATGTTTCATGAGTAATTTAAAGGACGAGTTGACATAAACGGGATGTAAGCATTTTATCAGATCGTACTCACATTATTCGGACAACTACTTGAACTTGATTCAGACCACAGTAGTCGTGAGTTTCAACATATCTATGATCTTCGCTGCCAACCCCTGTGTTCAGACCTTTGTATGTTATACAAAAAGGCAAACTGTAAAGAAAAGTTGTACATGTAAATGTTCACGAAGCAACAAAGATTTCGGAAAATTTTATTTGTCAAGTCTTTACCACCTGGATCAATTTCATGTATACAATCTTCAAACCTTTATTAAAATGGCCTTGCAGGAATGTAATTTTTTAGATCAACTGAGTAAACTCAGGTGACCTATTGCTATCCGTTTTCGTCCGTCGTCGTCTGTCGTTCGCCGTGCGTTAACATTTGAACATTTTCAGCTTCTTCTCTGCAACCACTGAACCAAATTCAACCAAATTTGGCACAAAGCATCTATGGGTGAAGAGGAACAAAAATTGTGAATTTCATGATCCCTGCCCTCTGGGGCCTGAGGGGTGGGGCCAAAACCACGAAAATTAATGCAATCTTTAAAAATCTTCTTCTTTACTCCTGGACATCAAGCTGTCAAACTGTTTGCATGATTGTAATCAGCAATGAGTCCTCTACCAAAATTGTGAAATTCATGGCCCTGGGGTCAGGGGTTCTAGTGCTAGGGCGGGGCTAAATAAGTGGGTAGGGAAAGGCATTATTTCTTTGAAAATCTTCTTCTCTGCCCCTGGGTATTAAATAAACCAACTAAGTATATAGTTATGATGAGCAAGAGTGCCTCTACCAAAATTATGAATTTTATGACCCCAGGGTCAGAGGTTCTGGTGTTAGGGCTTTACTTTATAACTCAAAAACGGTAAATATTTCGATATGGTTATTGATTTGAAATGGGTTCTTTAACATCTTATTGAACTCATGAAAAGTTTTTTTTGTTCGGGTCATGAGTTATTAAATGAGCAGAAAACTTTATAGTCCATGTACAGGCAAGTGTAGAATTCTTCATGCGTATAACATGTATAACTGAAAGAACTGGATAGAAATAATATACATAACTAAATTGAAAGTTAAACTTTGTTGAAATAAGGTTCTTAACGCATTCTCGAGGTGGATTGATGCCTTGCAGAATTTTCAGAGACACTTTCTCCTTTTATTTATTTTTTTAAAAGACGGGAGAAAGAAAAAAACTGATCACATTTCTTTCGTTTATTATTCAATGTATAGCATTATTTATATTTTACAAAAGCTTTCGAGCTTAGAATAATTCACCGTCATTTTAATTCATCCATCGTAAATTCTTCTCGGACCTTGGCTGCTCTGTGTACTGTTTACAGTTATGTAACCCGTTCATCGATCGCGCATTGACCCGTATATACGTTCAGATAGTTCGATACACACATTTTGTTGTGTGTAAACCAGTGGCGACAAATAATTGCGCATATTAATTTTGTCTTTTCTCCAATGTTGAAACAAACAAAATTGTAAGTCAATAAAAAAACATTAAATAGCATTAATATTAAATAATTCAGACCATACACTTAAAACTTTGGTATTATAGAAATTTCACACGCTATCATGTTTCCTCTGCAACATTTACTTACTGTTTAAAATCAAAGAAAATATTTTTACAAACATACATAAAGGTTTCGTTGAAAATAAATATGTTATCAAATATATTAAAAGTAAATGTGCATTCTATTCTATATGACGAATGGCTAGTGCATGCTGCGATTTCACCCTCATCTCAGCTGCTCAGGTGAAATTACAAAGTGTATGGGCGAGTTCATCAGCTACACTGAAAAGGTGACACATGATCGATGACCTATCCATTTACGTTAACACTTTCCACAATGATCTGCCAATTTGACAGTAATAATTTTAATTGCGCGTACATTAATATTAAATTCTTCCCTTTTGTTGTGTATTAATACAGTTTCGATATTTAAAAAAATCGGGGTTCTCACGCCTGCAACTTGGTTTTTGATTTGTACGGCTGATTCTATTATTGGAATGGTACATGTAGCACTGAGGATTTCTCCATCTCCATTTTTAAGTCGATGCGATTGCTAAATGTATACGGGCCTATATCAAGCTATAATTAATCTAATTTGTACATACCAGTTTCAGAGTTTGCGATGTTCTTTGAATCACATGTAGCAAATATTAATATTTAAAACATGATAAATGTACGAAGTAACATAATTCATAATTGTGTTGTACGGAATGATTTGCTTATATCTATGTATAACTATTTGACGATTTCTTTTATTTCGTCAAATAAAAAGAATATCATATTGACATGATTTTACAGTCAAATGATCATTGTAAGATTATGCAGCTTAATTTACATGGAAGAGCTCTTAAAATAATTATATACATCCACAGCTTTTCAGAATTTCCGACAAATAAAAAAATTATTTCTAACATTCATATTTTTACACTATATTTCTAGCACTTTAAAGTTACAAATCAAGATGGAATCATGATTTTTTATGGAATATATTTTGTGAAAGGCTAGCTGCAGATGTGTAGCTACATGTAGCTAGTTGAAAAAAAAAATTGGGCTGGATCACCAGAGAGCTACAGTGCCACCCATATTAAAAGTATTATATATTGTATAGCATACAAATGATTGCACTTGGCTCTGGAATAATTTCTCAGAATTCTTACCTCAACTGCACAAAAGATGGATTTCAAAATGTTTCAGATACCTCTATCAAGTACTAAGTACTTGACATCTGCAAGAAGCTCGTTGTGCCGAATTATTTTGCCACCCAAAATGGAAGAATAAGTACAAATAAAATTTTCGATATCTCAAATTCAGGCTCAGGAGGACTATTAAACAAGATGTGTTTGTGAAACACTGTGCCCCCGGCGGCAACAAATTTCGAAAAAGATAATCTTAGCATAAAGGTTACAGTCAAGGTCACAAGGTCTTTGACCTCGGTGTCTTTTGAAAGCATTTTATTAGTGAAGTAGGCATACCAAATATAAAGTCTCTATCTCTTATGGTTCACAAGTTATACCAAAAGTTCGAAAAATCTATTTTTAGCATAGAGGTCACAGTCAATGTCAAAAGGTCATTGTCCTTGGTGTCAGTTGAAAGGCTTATTTAGTGGAGTGTGCATTTTAAATATGAAGTCTCATCGACTGACACATATTCTGGATAGCGGCGTTCCTGCGCTTAGCCTCCTGTAAGCGGAACAATTCCCTGGCCTGACTTACGGGGGCGAGGGGCATTAATCCCTTCCCTGGATCAGAAAACTTTATGCGAACCTATTTCTCCTTCGGCACGACCTGATTTTGGTTAAGATGTTTCAGCCTCATATGACGGAATGTCTGGTTCCTTCTCGCACTCCCGAAGCGGCATACATGGCAGGCGTATGTACAGATTTCTTGAATGTGTATCTGACTCCAGTGGAGACGAGTCTCTTTCATAGTCTTCAAAAATACGTGGCATCCGTCAGCAGTGCAGGTCATTCCTCCCACTATCCATTTTGGTCTGATATCTTCCAACACATGTATATCCATCGAGCAATCCTGAAAAATAATTGTACAACTAATATTAGATTTTTTTTCAAAACAAATCAATTATACCAAGGTAATATCAGAGTATAGGAACAGGGCGCCAACAGTCCAGCTGTTATTCCAACTCTTTTATATTACCATGAACTAATAGATGGAAAAATAAAATTCCAAATGTTGATTACACAAATTTGAAATTACAAGTTATTGCAAGTAATATTTTTGAAATTATGTTACTTTCAAATTACAGATAATTTTAAATAAATTACTTATCTGAAATAATTGATATTAAAGTTATGGTGAGTAGATCTCTCTGGGTTTAATTCTTCTCCCAGTTCTTGTTTTGACAGGAGATTTTTGCTCAGGTTGCACCAAAGGACTATTTAGAAGTGGTTCTGTTGTTTCGCTCAAGGTTCCATCAGAGGTTTGGATATCGTTATCTTCTAACCAATTGACTGGAGGTTGTCTCCCTTGGAATGGTTTCAAATTATCCACATGGACAGATATTGGGGTACTTTCTGAATTTAACTGTATCTCAATACATCCTCTTGGATCTATGAAAAACCGATTCAATAACCGAACAAATACACACTGATCCACGTATTTAGATCCAAGATGACTCCTAATGGATTCCATTTCTTCTGCGCCGCTATCCTCCTCATCGCTGCTGTCTACAACCATGGCCGAAGACTGTTCCAGCACGCCAAATCGAACTTTTTCCTCTATCTCATTAAAATACTCATGTGCTTCAGGAGAAAATCTGTACACTCTAGGAGTATCTCCTTCATGTACACGAAAGATCTCCTGATACACAGGATTTAATGAGTGCAACAAATACAGAGACTTAAATTCTTCATGGACTGCCTTAATCTTCCTGAAAGAATCGTTGCATATAATCATTACTAAAAATAAAGACACTAAAAGTGAGGCTTTTAGCAAAGCAAATTCATTGTTAAGATTAATGTTCTTCGTCTTCATTCTTGCACGTTTGTTTTTGTGCTTGCCATAAATTGGGTAACAATTGTGTTCGATAAAAGAATGCTGTCAATTTTCTCACCATTTTTGTTAACTATTTAGTTACAAGTATCAAAAAGATACCTTCAGAATTAGACAAATTTTATTCATTTCTGTGTATTTCGTACTCTAATAATGATATATCATCTGAAGTCTAAGTAGAAAACGAAGAATGAAAAGGGATGCCAAAACAAGTACCTGCTTAATTTATAAACTACTACTCACCCTCCACAGTACATGTATCCTGGCAACATCCAAAATAAAAATCTTTCGAACAAGCCGTCACTTCTCTCTTTCATTTCGGAGATGATGTCAGCCGTGCGATCTGGCTGAGTGAATCCTCCAGCACAAAGGCCAGACTTTGAAATATCAACATCTGCCTTGCTGGCATAAGCCACACTATGTCCCCTTCCTCTCCATAGGGTGAGGAGTAGTTGTCGTTCACCTGTAATACAATAATAAAAAATTCTATATATTCAAAAACTTCTCAGTGTATAAAATAATAACCTATACTCAATAATTGTTGTTTTAAATATCCGAATAATGAGAAATGGACCATACATTGACAGGGTCAAGGGTTCTGGTGTTAGGGCGGGGCTTTATTGAATATAGTGAAAATACGTTAAATGTCAGTGTATAGTTATGATGAGTAATGGTTCCTTTTTCAAAATTTTGAATGCCATGGTGTCTAGTTTAAAACATGTACCAGACTCAATCATTGGAAAGTTGTTGCATGATGCTCAGGTGACCTATAAGTCACATGGGTCTCTTGTTTGATTTGCCACACATTATGGGTTTTCCACAGCAATATATGGATACTACCATTTGTTATGGGTCAGAATAACCCTAAATGCCAGCAAAGATCAATAACACAATTTAAAGTAACAATAATTTATTTACAGTAATATATAATAAGTATATGAAACATAAAGTACAAACTTAGCAAGAATCTAAAAATACATACATCAGAGTGTCCATTGCTGCACACAATGTCCCAGTGAAAATATGTCCCAGTTGTAACTCAATGGTGCTCATACGACAAAAGTCTCTATGCATCGAATTGAAAGGGTATTTATACAGTATTATAAATCTAGAATATTCTAGAAGTTGTAAGTACATGATATTACTGGAAAGTTCTGGACATACACAAAGTTCAGGAATGTTCTAGAAACAATGACCGAACATATTGACCACTCTGGAATGTTCAAGAAACTTAATGTTACTAATAATAGACATGATGAAACAATACAAATACAACACATCTCACAACACATTATAATCATATGGGAGGCGGCAAGGGGCGTGTGTGTGTTATCATTTATTGAGCTCATTGCTCACAGTACCTCAAGTTTTTACCTAGTGTATTATAGTTAGATATTTTGTTTAAACAAATTGAAAATACATACATGAACTATTTCTGCAGACCGAATGGAGAGCCTGCAGTGTAGTGCTACACCTGCAGCTTCTGGCAATGTTAATACAGGAGGGTATTATCTCTGAGTCTGAACTCTTCAATCGATAAATTGAAGCTTGTATCCATTATCTGAGAATTGTATTTGAAATACCTGATGATATACATAGTCTTAAAATAAATTATTCCAGTGAAAACAAAGATAAAGAGGATGACTGTAAAGCAAGCATTAAAATGACATATTTAACAAACATTTCTATTAAATCAAAGTTTCACATTTATTGTGAATTAAGAAATATGTTTTAAATGTAATGAAAACAATCTATTTAGAAATATTAAATAAGATTAGAATGAAGAAGTATGGGATATTACTTAATAAAAAAAATATTGAAAAATTTTATTTGATATACCATTATATTTTTTTTTCGAAAACAGAGGACATAAAAATTGTGTTTTATTCAAGTTATTGTTATTCATAATGCATTTTCACTATATAATCAATAGAGCCCTACCCTAAGACAGACCCTGACCCTGGGCCATAAAATTCACAATTTTAAAAGAGACATTTTCACTTATAAAGATGTACTGAGTTATTTTAAATAACATCCAGAAGCAGAGAAAAAGATTTTCAAAGAATAAATGCATTTTCACTATATAATTAATAGAGCCCCGCCCTAACAGCGGCATTGATTCTTCTACCAAGATAGTGAAATTCATGGCCCCAGGGTCAGGGGTTTAGCTGGTTTGAAACAAAAGACTATACGTACAATAGTGTCATTCTTCATTTTAACACCATATTGCAGTCTATCTGATGCTTTGATTAGTTTCAGGCAATTAACCTTCCTTTAATTTAAGAGCCTGCTCTCTCTCGTGAATGTTGAAACTAATGTGATTTTTCCCTCTACGATTGCTAGCGAAAAACTTCTGTGAAGCAGCATACCGAGAATTGATCGTTCTCGGATCCGGCTTCTCCAAAACATAAGCCTTTATATTCTGAAAGTAAAGTTAAATATTGTTTGAAGATTTACACTACACATGTATGTAAACAAAAAAGTTAATAAGTGAAGAACAAGACATTAGGGTAATATCCTTAATCATCTTCTCCCATAAACTTGTCTGAATCATAGTACTTGATCAAAATGCTTTTTTAGAGAATTTGTACCCCCCCCCCTATTTAAGGAAAAAGAAGAGTTTGTATGGATCTAGGATTGGACTTAAGGAAACACTTTAAGAAGGACAGGTGGGACCATAAGGAGTTATGGTATAAAGTTCAATATTGCAAAAGCTTCTTAATATATCACCTTGAAATAAAAAATTAAGAAACACACAGAACATATTTATTTCCTACCTTGACCTTTGACCTCAATATAAAATTGTGATCTTCTATAGACCATAGGAATTTGTGGCATGAATTGTCTTGCAAAAGCTCAAAGTGCTAAAACAGACAGAATTTTGGAATTGGTGACCTTGAACTTTGACCTTTAATTTCTAACATAATAGGGAGATTCCTTTATAGGGAACTAATGTTTAAAACAGGCAGATAAGCAGAACTAATTTTAATAATCCCAACCCCTTACCACATCAGCAGGTAGGAAAAGCCAAAGTTCGTCAAAAACTTGTAGTTTTTCAAGTTCAAGTTTTTGTACATTTAAATTTGTTCAAATCCTACTGTCCTCTACAAAAATTACTCTGTTCAGTTGACTGAATGATTTGCCAGATGCCAAAAAGTTGTTCAAATCATTATTTTCAGAAATAATTGAGTGCATTTTTTCTTTGTTTACTTTTGTTTGTTTGACACTTTGTTTTTGTTTTTGTGCACTTAATGTTTTCTCTATTAAAATGTAGTGTTTTTCCATTATAGGATCTAAAATTTTGATGACTTGCTCTTGTTTTGCGATTTTCATGTGTTTAACCCCTGTAAATAGTTCCTCACTTTTTGACACCACGTTAGATGCTTCTTCACTTAAAGATTTGTGAAGAACCTTTTCATTCATTGATTCTAACTCGCATGGACTACAGTCGACCAAGTTATGCAATTTTTTTTCTTTTTTTTCAGACAGCATGCATCAATTTTTGTAAACCAAAATGTGCCTTCTCACCAGTTTTGTTTTCATTTTTCCAGTAGCTATTTTTTGTTAAATAATTTTGTAGTCTTGGGAGTTGTCGTATAAAGATTGCGTAAGGCACGTGCATTTGGGGGTATTTGAACATAATTCTGTTGTAGAATTCACACCGCTTTGACACTGTGTACTGATTACTGAATTACCAAGATTAGTAGACGCTGTTGGAGACGAACTATTCTGTTTTTGACTGTAGGAATTCCAAAAATCAATGCTTTTTGGGTCTTTGCTATTTCTAGCTTTAATTACTTTCGCAAAATTACAATAATTCATTTTGTTTTTACCTCAAGCTGACATTATTTTTGGTGGCATGATTGCATCTATGTAATCTCGCAGTCGTGTGATTTGAAAAAAAAATTGTGTGTGGGTGTTTCGAAAAATATTTTTGGCAGAAAAATCGGCAATTTCCCATTATCAATTTTTTTTATTGGTTTATAATTTCTTAAAGTTCAATTTATTTATTTTGTACGCGTATTAATGTTAATTCAAAATTATTTGAGTGAAATTTATCAGATTCACAGGTGAGAGTCATTGTTTGAAAAATTTAAATAACCGTAGTAAAATATGAATTTCTTAAACAGCATGTTTATAATGCAATTGTTTTATTGGATTATATTTCGATGGCGCAGTATAAATGTTGGAAGTGTTATATGTCATTAATTATTTTGTATTGACTATACTGAATAAAAAAAAAATGAAACTGTTCCTGTGTTCTAAATTTGGTCAACATTCGGAAAGGGAAAAAGCAAAGCAATGTGGTTATTGATGAAAATGCACAATGCGTTAAGTTGAAGGAAGAAGGGGGGGGGGCAAAAGAAAGTTCAATATGTGAGGTTTTTCTATGAATATAGGTCAAGTATACAACTACAAATTGCATAGAAAGTTTCATGTTGAAAGCAACAGTTGAACAATAAAAAATGATAATGCGAGCGTGTGTACAGGGGGAACATTGACGAAAATATTCCGTTGTATTAGCGATTTGTCTCAGTAGCCAGTTATATAAGTACATTTTGAAAAAAAAGGAAAAATAAATCAAAGAATTTGTGCATAAGATTTATTCAAATAATCAGTTTATGTGCAATGTAATGTAAAATGTTTCGAAGTTCGGCGCCAAACAAAACTTTAAGTATTGTCAATATGTGAGAGTGATCTGCCCTTGAGTCAGGGGCATGTAAGCGTTTACATTGGAAGCTGCATTTCTGTGTGCAGTCCTCTGTGGAACTACACTCTCCTTCCAAATAGTGATTCGTCAATCTCTACACCCCCCCCCCCCTGGAGTTTTCGGAATCGGAGATCTTGTAAAAATATTCCCTGAAGAGTTCCCTGGTAAAACGTCCCCAGTTGACAGCTGTTGTCCCAAACGCCATTCCTCAAAACCGCATAGTGCCAGGCTGCTCTTTTTTTTTTAGGTGGGACTTGATGAAGACCATGATATCTTTAGCATCAAATAACTTTTGTCAAAGAACGAGTAAGTCCTGGGTGACTTGGTATGTTCTTTGAACATCGGAAAATGCTGCCTCCAGGGGCCCGGGTTAGCGTCTTAAGGTTTATCTGACCATCGCAGTTGTACGAGCATGGATCGAAATGTTGATGCCAGAATGCTGTTTTCTCTGCATCAGTCATGTACATCTTTTTAAGATCTTGATAAAAAGATCATTAAAATTCCATGGGTTTCCAAAATCTCCTGGTTTTAAATCTAAGATGTTTTTTAGCCATCGTTCCCGATAACTTCCGCCATCTCTCCTTGCTGACATGATTGTACTGGACGACAGTCAAAACGACGCATATTTCTAAGGAGAAGGGGTGGAGCTTCTTCAATAATATTGAATAGCAGTAACCTTGAAACTGGCTCATGTACTCACCCTTAAAAAAAATCCCTTTAACCACTAAAAACAAGGAATGTAAACAGAGTAAATCAGTTTCTACATTCATTTATTTTGTTACAGTTATTTTCATTTGTTACTTTCTGTTCACTGGGTAAAAAAAAACAGGTTTCCCAAATTTGGAAACATGGTTGAAACCTACTGGAATCTTGACATCAGTAGTTTCCATATACATGTAGCTGCCATTTCATGGAAACCACTATGTGAATCTTTTTTGCTTTTCTTTGTTTGTGGACAGACTTGTCTGTCCACAAGAGGTCTTGTGATTGTCCATCATCTGAATTTACGTCAGCAGATTCACTTTCAGAGTCTTCATCATGAAGGCTATCAGGAAAAAGAGTATTTATGACTTGTTGAGAGCTATTTACTTGCTCTTCAATTTTCGATTTTGATTCTTTAAGTTCTAAAAGTTCTTTTTCAGTTTTCTTATTTTCAATTTGAATTTCTTTTCGTTGTTTCTCCAAATCTCTTTTACTCTTGTTTTCCTCTTTTAGTTTTTTGTTTTCTTCTTTTAGATTATTGATTTCTTTTTCTACCAAATCTAACTTGAAATTCATCATTTTAGATGTAGCTTTGCATTTTCTGCTAATTTTTTCGATATCTACTATCCCTTCTTTCTTATTGCTATGCTCAATTTTGTGTAGCCCCTCAAGTATTTGCAGCTCTATGGTTTCAAGGTAGTTAAGTGATTTTTTTTTATTTCATCCATTTCTGTAAAAAGGAAAAATGAAAAAAACTAGGAGACTTATTGTTCACAGAACAATAAGAGGTCTTTCCACTTTCTTTGAATTTCAATTTTGTTTTATATCTGACTCCTTAAAATTAAATTCCATGAATAAGAAACCAAAATTGTTTTAAAGAATAGAAAAAAATGAAAATTAAAAAATTTGAAATGACCTTGACCTTTGACCTTGAAAAATGTTCAAGGTCAAGGGTCACAATGCAATTGACCCCATGCTTCTACGACTTATGGTTTTTAAGTTGTAAGGTTTAATAGTAAGTACAAAGACGTTAAAGGGCAATAACTCATATAAGGGGTCATCAGATCCTTTCGCACTTATACAGTGAAGTTATGCCTTAAGATCCTGAAGACATTGGTGAAGGTTTCGTGTCTCAACGGTCTACAGTTTCCGAGGAGTAACTTTTAAAAGGGTTAATCTTAGGCATCAAAAATAAAATATTTAAAATAGTTACATATTACATATAATAGTATATAATAGTACATATTATTGATGCAAAGACATTTAGTATATGTTAAAAGACAAAAAAGATATAAAAAGAGCTTAATTTCTCAAATTTGAAATGATCTTGACCTTTTGACCTTTGCATTAATTTCATGATCAAAGGTCAGTGAATCTTATGCAGTTGGTCCCATGTCTCTATCACTTCTCGTTTTGAAAATTTTTAATTACATCTAAAATTAAAAAAGTTTCAGGGGCAACAACTCATTGAAGGGGTCATCGAACACTTTTGAAATGAATAGATTCCAGAGTCCTTTCAATAAGTCGAAGAATTTAGTGAAGGTTTCATATTTCTACGGTTTACGGTTTCGAAGGAGAAGCGATAACAAGGTTTTTCTTACCAAGGGCGATTACTTTTACTAACGTCAATCTTAAGGGATACGAATTAAATCTTTAAAATAGTTTAAAGAGTACATATTAATGATGCTAAGACAGTTTGTATATGTTAAAAGACAAAAAAGATATAAAAAGATCTTAATTTCTCAAATTTGGAATGACCTTGACCTTTGACCTTTGCATTAATTTCATGATCAAAGGTCAATGAATCTTATGCAGTTGGTCCCATGTCTCTATCACTTCTCGTTTTGAAAATTTTTTAAAATTTCTAAAATTAAAAAAGTTTCAGGGGCAATAACTCATTGAAGGGGTCTACGAATACTTCCGCAATGAATAGACTCTAGAGTCTACTTAATTAGTCGAAGACTATAGTGAAGGTTTCATATTTCTACGGTTTACGGTTTCGAAGGAGTAGCGATAACAAGGTTTTACCTGCAAGGGGCGAGAACTTTGAAAGGGGTCATAGGTCATATACGTTGGGTTGCTATTCGAAATAACTTTTGGTTATCATGAGTATCATGAACACAAAAGTTTTTCGATAAGTCTTTCGAATCAAAAGTCCATAGCGGAAAAATAATAATAAACAGAAGCATTTCAAGAGGCCTTTCCACAGAAAGGTGGAAAGACCTAAAAATAAACAGAAGCATTTCAAGAGGTCTTTCCACAGAAAGGTGGAAAGACCTAATAAAAACACTAGTAAACTAATTGTTCAGAGAACAATAAGACGTCTTTCCACCTTTTTAAGTCTATCCGTGAAAAAAAATTCCTCTAGCTGGGTTCGAACCTATGACCTTTAGATTAGAAGTCGGACACGCTAACCACTAAGCCATCGAGTTCTACACAAGTCCAGGTATTTTGTAAACTGATTAGTTCAAGGTTGAAGGGAATAGTTTCGTAGGAAAGTACCGGTCAAAGTTCTTAAAAAACTGAGATCTTGCCGGTTTGATGTGATATTGTATGTAGGAAAATGATTAGAATAATTATGGGACACATTTGCAGTGAAG
>PRKT01001585.1:14838-46438 GCA_003671525.1 Saccostrea glomerata | reverse complement strand
CCCTGCTTCCACCTCGAAATATGTTCTTCGTTTTTTAATAGTTATTAGGTTTCCTTAAACTATTTTAAAAAATCATTTTAATATTTTTTTGGTTGTCTTTTTTAAATTTACCTTTTCAATACCCTCCCTTCTTTCCTTTGAAGAGCGATGCTTCGACTACATGCCTGCTATGTAGAATATCTTGAAAATGTGATAAGCAATCAATGATGCAACATGTTCCACCTTTTTCCAGGGACTATTTTCTCGAGTTTTGGTTTCCAACACTATCCGCTTACAAGTTTTTAATAACATATAATACTAATTCATTAGCGATTGTACAACTTATTGTTCGGTCAAACCTTGATATTTATTATTGTGCATAATCCCATTACATTTGTCTGAGGGACGACCTTCAAACACTTGTAAAAGAAAGCTGAAATTTAAAAAAACAACAACATTTAGACACATTGTCATATACAACATGCAACATTCTTTTACCTCATTACCAGATATTTTACAATACCTGCTATTAGGAAAGATAACTCGTGTTGAGAACGATAATTCGAGTTTACGAGAAGAGAGAATAGCAAAGCCATGATTGGTCATGGGACTACTTTTGGATTTAAACATTTTTCAATAATAAACCAATTTCTACTTTTTCCTAGCAACAGTGCTCAGGTGAGCGATGTATCCCATGGGCCTCTTGTTTAATATACATATACATAAGTATGTACAGGTAACTGGTATAAAGTATCATTAATTTGTAAGTAAACATGTTAAATTATCTATTTTATTTATTTATGCTATTCAAATTGATCATTTCAAAGAGCTAATGCTATGGCCATTTGTGTGGTGTGCGTAGTACTGTGTGCGTTGACTTTTTAGAATATGGGCCATAACTCAAGAACCCCTTGGCCAATCATTGTTAAATTTGTCACAGGGTATCCTTGGCCCAAAGGCTACCTTTTACACTAAAACTAGGGTAGGGACCCTAAACAAGGGGAGATAATCAGGAAAATAAAAACAAAAGTACTGTGGTTGCTAAAAAATCTTCTCCAGAACCAGCAGGCAGATTTTCATCAAACTTGCATACAAGGATCAGGATATGTTGAAGATTAAAAATTGTTCAAGGCATGACCCTGGGGCAAAGGACGTGGTCTCAAGGTCACTTCAAAGTTAACCAAAATTTACACTTAATAAAAATGTTGATATTTTGCTTATTATAAAGACTAGGATCATCAAATCTTTTAAGTTGATGCATCTTAGGACTTCACATCATGTTAACTCAAAAGTAGGTCACTGTGACCTTTCTTTTTTGATTTTACAGGCTTTTGTTTTCAAATTGATTTTGAGGCATATTTTGGACACTTTAAGGCCTATGATCATCAAACTTTGTCAGTTGATGCATCTTGGGTCCTTGAACAAGGTCAACTTAAAAGTAGGTCAACGTGACCTTTTTGAATTTTATGACTCATCTAATCTAAAACATTTAATCCCATTATTTCAGACACTGAGAGGTTTAAAATCACCAAATCTTGTAAGTTGATGCATCTTGGGGCCTTAAAACATATCTATGAAAGAGTAGGTCACTATGACCTACTTTTTTAATTTTGTAGGCGTTTGTTTTCAAATTGTTTAAAACGCATATTTTGAATACTTTCAGACCTATGATCCTCAAACTTTGTCAGTTGATGCATCTTTGGTCTTCGGAAATTGTCAACCAAAAAGTAGGTCACTGTGACCTAGTTTTGACATTTTATGGCTATATGTAAGTATCTTAGGTACTTTTTGGCTTAGAATCATCAAAAGATCATTCTCTATAAGGCCGTTTTGCGGCCTACAATGACTTCAAATTTTCAGATAGTATTTATTCCCTTAAAAATTACATGAATCAGTAAGCTTATGTTCCAACTCAATGATAAATATTAGTTGGTTAATGATACAATAGTATTTGTTATGATATAGGGTCACAAAGTAAGGTACTATCGGACCGTACTAGCATAAGGGTAATGGGAAAACACAAGAGGGTGGCTGTGTTAGATAACACGTACCTACGCATGTCATAACCACCTTTAACCAACACCTAATTTTGCATGTAAATTTCTTATAAACTTAAAAAGTGACTACCAAATTATGAATTTGGTTAAAGGTGGTTATGACATATAAATAAAAACTTTTTGCTTCATTTTCACGATATTTGCAGAAAAAGCTATCTACTCACAATGAAGGATATATCAGCTTATGTAGATTATTTCTTTTTATGAACGTTTGATTAGAGGACAATTTTCTGATGATTTACTTAGATTTATATCAGCCATGCATATTTACTAAAAAAATGTCAACGTTTTACTTGAAAAATCTAAAATCAAATGACTGAGAAGACTGGATGTCATGAAATTACAAACGAAGGAGATGTTTCGTTGAAATGTCTGATAAAATTAAGAAATAAAAACTTTTTATAGGCCGTAAGGTGTGAATATAAGTTATCTTTTATAATTATATGAATATTTATAATGATAGTTTAGTTTATCTATATATGCTATTTGTTTGAATTCCGTTATGAGTACTGCACACTTGCTGAAAATACCCATGATTGTAATACTTAAAACTTTTTTTGTATTTTCTTGCATTCTAGTTTCATTTAATTTTGCATCAGAGGCACTTCCAAATTAAAGCTAAGCCTATTTTCCTGGGCCGCCATTTTGTAGATCAATCAGGTCTCTGAATGTTTTGAGTCTCAGTCTAAAATTTAAATTAATGTATGTTATATGGTTGGATCAAAGCAAAGTTTGACAAAACTTTCATTAAAAAAAGACATAATAATTTATTTTACAAATAGACAGTAACATTTACAGACAGATTTCTGACTCTGTGATTGCATTCATTTTTTGTAACTCAGTTATGAAGTAGATTGATCCTCTGAATATATATATTCTTCCTTCTTCATATTCTTTTATTTTCTTAAAAAGTTGACAAAGATCAGTGACTATGCAAATTATAGATCACTAATGCCAATCCTACCACTCTACAAATTCACACTTCCAACGTTTCGCGCGTTTCAAGTTTGCTGCCTTTTCAAAAATGTAAGGTAGAGCTAAGAAATATGTTAGTTTCGAATTTCCAAGATTTCTGTTTAAAAAAATAACAAACACTATCTGAATAATTTTTCACTGAAAATACAATTTTTTATATCAAAGTGAGTATTATCAATGAAGAATTCGAACTTTTTACGTCATCATATTTATACATGTATTTTCATGTTAGTTTCATATTTCATAGCAAGTATGGGGGCCCCGATTAACGGAGAACATATGACTTGATAATGAATCTCTCACCCTCAGACTGAGTATTCTGAGCTGTGAAGACGCATTGGAGAATTAAGACTACAAAATATGAATGTGGATTATGTCATAGATACTTTACAACCATGCAGTCTGTGCTCTATCATTTACACACAATGTAAGGGAAACATTTTAACAGTTAAAAGGGAGACATTTTAACTGCACCAAAATTAATACATGTATGTATAGTACATGTTTCGATCCAGGAATAATACGGTACAGTACAGACAAGAGATATCATTTTTTAATTGTTAATAAATATATAAAACGTTTTTTACGAAGATTACAAATTTTTTTTTCTAGAATGTTTCATTTTCTAACAACTTGTTTAAAGTTTGATGTTAGAGAAAATTCGGTCGAACAAAGTTGTGTTGTGAAAAGGAGATTATTTAAAGCACAGTATGATCAATATACCTCTTTAATTTAAATTATGTAGGAACATAAGTAATCAATTTGAAAAAAAATGCTGTCAGTCAACATGGTGATGATGCAGTGTTTGTTTAATTATATAATCAATTAAAAACACGAAATGTTTAGAGATTTCATGATTTATTTTTTCAGATTATAAGTTGGTAAAAGCATGTTATTATAATAAATATGAATTATACCAGGGGCTTGTTCAACAATTGCATCTGCATGCAAAAGTTGTATTATGAGAGTAATGTTTGTTTTCTGTCAATCATTTTTGTCAATTATTTTAGTCTTCATGAAAATTCAAAAACATTCATAATACCTTATTTTTAAAGTGAATTTGATATACAGTTATAAAGATTAATTTGATTCTGTATAATATTTTTTTTCAACAATTAATTTGCAGAGGAGCATGAGAAATAGTTGCCATTTATATTTTTAATGAAATAAAAAAAATGTTACAGCTAGTGTATTAGTATTGATGTTTTATTTGGTTGCACCTTAGTTTCATAAATTAAAAAAAATATAATGAGCATGCAATTATATTTTCACTCGATTTGTTTTAAGACCTCTTAATAGATCCATAAAATATTCGTGAATTGGCACCTACTCTGAAAAACCCAGCGGGGGTATTTGTCCCTATTGGTCAGTTCTAGTTATATTTAACTTAGCTAAGACCTAGCTTGCTTTTGTTTGTCTAATATGTTATGAAAATTTTCAAGTGACAATTATAGATGTGGAAATGATAACATTTATGAACTACCATAAATATTTAGACAATATTTTTGTAGGCTTATCTTTATATTCATTTTCATGAACTAGAACTAGGGAATTTTTACTTCTTTTGGGTAGGGGATTAAGATTCAATTTTCAATTGGGACATTGTTGTTTTACTGGACTAATGATATCAATGGATAATAAGTTTTACATAAAAAAATTCATCTTCTATAAATTTATCAAGATTTAGTAACATTTTCAAATCAAAGGATTAAACAAATTAAAACTTAATTTTATCAAAATTTCATTTCAGCTCAGTATTTTGTAGAATTATTGTCTTCCTTATTGTGAAACAATTAAAACACAATTAAGTTGTGAATATCTTGTATCTTAAAGGTATTAGCAGACCATCCAAGTAATACACCTGGAATGTAATGAATCTTACTAAAGATTACCAGAGGCAATGCATTTGATACATCATAAATGTCAGGTAGAAATCACCTTGTTACAAGGAAATCACCTATTAGAATAACAAAGATTAGTACGCCTGACCATGTGCACCCCATCTGTGTCCTTATGGTTTTCCAAATGCAGATCATTTACACTTACCTGCCCTTGATTCAACATGTATGTATGCGAGGCGGAGTTAACATATCGTAAAAATTAATATAAAACTGGATGAATTAAACAATGACATGTATTAAAAATACAAGATCTCTATTTTCCATATTCCTATTTATTCTCAATGGCACGTACATTACTAAAGGCAGTATTTTATAAACAAACCTGCAGTTTATCGTTAAACACTGTCTTAATATATTACAGCATTTATTTATTCTAGGATTATGCATAAAGTACTTATATATTCATAAATTTTTTTAGTTTGTTTCAATCTTCGATGTGCATAACTTTCCTTTTAATGATTTACAGCAAAACTCGGTTATAACGAAGTCACTGGGACAGGTATGAAATTACTTCGCTATATCTGTAATTCGTTATAAGCGTATAAGAATTTCATTAATTTATATAGCTGGGGATCTAAGATGACTTTGCTATATCCGTAAATTTGCAATATCCATGTTCGCACTTAACGAGTTTTGCTGTATTATTAAATATCCAGGTCATTTTAAAAGAAATATTTACTAAAAACCAGGTTAACAAGCACGTCATTGTTTTAAAATTGTCAACCAAATCTGGCAAAAAGTTGTACCGACTTGAACCTGGTAAGCCGGGCATTGTCAAATACCTCCAAAATAAATATACCAAAAAATTAATGTTGTTAAATCAGACAGTTCTTATAATAGGTTACTTGTTTAATCCTCTGATCGAATACCTGGTTCTCGGAAGAATTTTTCATAGAAAGTTTCCATATCTATTATTTATCTAATTCTTTACACATCAGTACTGTACGTAGTTAAACAAATAAATTGTATATGAACATTATTTACAATACACACATACACACAATATTTTTGAAGAATTCTGATTTAAGATGAAAGAAAATAATTTGAAAAAGTAATTTGACACATGTAAAAGACAAATAAATATATATTTGAGGAATCAATGTCTAGTTAGTAGAGTATGCCAGGGCTTCAACAATAGTTGGAAATGTGGGATAATTTGCGTAACTGGCGAAGCCCGTGAACAGGCATAAATTATCCCACATTTTCAACTATCGTTGCATGTCTCTGGCATATTCTATGATTGACATATTGGGAGGTGGATTATAAGTATATGTCTTCTAGGTGCATATTTGTTCAGTAAACAAGTGATAGTTATGTGTGAATTTTAGTACTGCTCAGTACTACTGTTTGTAATTTGGAAGATAAATGTTAATCCATTGTAATGATGAATAAGTACATCTGCTGGGCAGTTGGGAGATAATCCAGTGTATTGACTTCATTGTGACATGTTTCCTGATCAGTGTCGGAAAAATTGAAGGAGGATGTAGTTTCTAGGATGTAATGGCCATGTTGACGACAGCTGTAACTAGTGAGACCCTGACTGATGTAGAGGAAGTGGTCACTATGATGTAATGAGAAGTGGGCAGGTAGATCGACAGCCTGAGGTCAGTGTACAGCAGATCACAGGCCAATCAGCTATTGGCTGTCAGGTACCCAGGAAGTGACCAGCCAATATTTTTTGAAGTTAAGATAGATTCTTGCACCTACATAATCCTCAGGCTATGTCATGTTTCTACCTTGGGTTTATATTTTTTTTTCCTCAGTCAAGATCATGTGATTACATGGAATTCATTTAAAGCATGTGTACAGTACTTTTGGTTAGTATTACTGGTTGTGATCTCCTGTTATGGAAGAGAGACTCCAGCTTTAAAAAGAAGTGATTTTTTCCCTAGCTCCTCTGTCCACAATTGTATGGTGGATTATAACAGTTTACAGATTTCTTATGTCACAGAGTTCTTATACTTACCCAAGAGATATTAGTGGTGGCATTGTTGTCTGTCAGAGACATTACATCATTTTTATTGGCTGTTACCTGTTACTGACCATAGAACAGGAATTTTACAGATATTGACGTAATAGATTTATTTCTTACTTTTTTGGAAAAGGATTATGAAGAATTAACGGGAACTGTTACTTAAGACTGCAGTTGGCATTTGTAATACATCACAGATTTAGCTCAATGATTTGCAGAGGTCCAGTTATTCAAAAAGGAAAAGGAGGTGACTCGATCTTGATGAAAAAGTAAACGTTTTTAGTGGAATTGATTCATAGAGTTTGCACTCTTGAGGTCTGCTTACTGGTGTTATTAGTGAATGGCTTCGTATGGTAATAACCCATGCTTTGATAGTAGCAAACTTGGACGTGAAAGTCCAGGTAGCTATAACCAATATTTTTGTGATCCAAATAAATCCTCTGAATCTCGACTCCCTAAATTAAATCTGGAGGGAGGCTACGGAAAGCTAGGCATGGAGCCTAACTTTGGTGATTCGTATATGGTAGATGGACTTGGTGGTAGTGGTTATTTGCCATCAGGAGGAATACCTCAAGGACACTGCTCTTCAGCAGGCCCCTCCATGGTAGGGGGGCCCTCCATGAGTCATGGTTACATGGGACAAAATACAGGATTACATACAAACAATTATCAGTCAGGACCTATGTCATCCAGTTATCTAAATCCTTACATGCAGTTTCAAGGCTTAGGTAATGCGAGTCATTTTCTACTTATATACCCTTGTGTTGACATATTGTCTGTTGTTTATCCTGTTCTTTAGATTTATTTAGTCAATCTGCATGCTTTTCAAGGATTTTTTTTCTATAACTGTGATTTATCTATAACTGATATTGTCTTCTTTTTTTTTAAATATGCAAGTCCGCTTTATAAAGTTTTCTTTTTAAGAAAACACACACACAAACCCTAATAGATTACCGGGCTTATACAGTTATAAATACGCTTGCTTTCAGTAGTGTTATATAAAGGAAAACATTTGCAAATGTAAATATATAATTTTAAAGCTTTGTTCTGAATTTTAGATGTAAGTTCCAACATTCCTTAGTGTTTTGAGTCTTAATTGGGTAATTAGGAAAGATAACTCTTGAAAGTGGACTTTTTTATACCAAATATTTTTTAAAGTGGAATTCTCATTTCGTTTAAACATTCTTAATTCAGTTTGTCACATGCAATTCAATGAAATACATTCCTTGTCTCTTCAGAACTCATTTTCTTAACATTTTATGTACAGATTAAAAAGATAATGACATTTATTGTTTTTTAGAAGAAAACTTTTTTTTCTAATAAAATTAATATTTGGTATTATGACTTATTTTCATTGTGTGTACTTGTCTAAAGAAGATGTCCTTCATTTGACACTGAATGTTCTGAAATTATGGTAAAAATAAACTTGAAATTAAACATTTCAATAAAATAAGAAAAAAGTTAAAAAATTCTCTAAAAAATATTTATGATATCAATACCCGCATTTGGATATTTGCCATCTACATTATAAGTTATGCTGTAATGATCGAAATCTAAAATAAACTGTGGATGTAATGAGCCACCTTAAGCTTTCATCAGAATTTAATTCGTATCAGCTTCACTTAGCGTTCTCACGGAGATATAATGCAGAGTAATTCAATGCGCAGTAAACTAATTCAAATCAAACTAAATAGCATTAAATTCTTCCTGTGAATGCTGTTCAAATATAATTCACAGTAACTTACATTTAATTCTAATAAAACTCTCCATGTGAACAGAGTATAATTGTCAGGTATAATTAACTGTTAATGACAACGTGGACTTCATTGAGGTCTAGCACATGTTGCTTTTTTTGTCTGCCTTAATAATATTAAACAGAAAAAAGAGTCTTATTGCCACCTATTAATTATTTTATTTCCATATACTCTCATAATCTCACTTCTTTCATTATATTTTGACATGGAAAATGGCAAGCAGATATACAGAACAAATAGTTCAGTATTTTTTCCCTCTCAAGTCACATTTATATGCATGCATCAAAAGTAATCCTACATTACATATTCCAGCCAAATAAAGGCAAATAAATAGCATCAATTATAAAAAGAGCATTTACCAATGAACATAGTAACTGTTAATCATTAGTGCTTAATAATATTAGTGATGCTCTAAGAAGATAAAGAATCTGCATTTAGAGTAAATTAAACCAATCAATCACAAAGTACTTATCAAAATTAGTCTATTATGCATGGCTACTCAGTAAGCATAAAACTAAGGCTCTACAGAGGAGCTCATCACATTACTGGCTGTGTGCAATATCAACAGATTCTCCTACTTAAATGATAAGATCACTGGGTACATGTTGTACATTAACTCTGATTTAACTCTCATCAACCTGTACTTCATCAAATGCTCTACCTCTGACAAACATACAAGTCATCATACCATTCTACATTTCACTTGAGAAAAATCTCAAATACATGTATCAGTGTCCATGGCTCCTCTGAGAATCAAATACACCATCCTTGATGCAAACTTACTGACAACCATTAGTAACCTCAGCATCATATGACATAACCAAATCAAACTGCAGAGGCCAGTTCATCATATTAGAATCACTCATACTGATTAAGAAAATGTTTTATTTCAGATAAAAATATTAAGTTGCATATGATCATTGGTTGTCATCAAGTAATCAGTTACTCAAGAGTTCATCAAAAGGTCTAAGCACTGAATGCCAAAATCAGTATTTGAGTACTTGAAAAATAATAAAACCATGCAATATTTTTTGAATTCTTTTTACTTTCAAAGATCATTATATCGTTATCACAATTGCCTTGCGTGGATATAAGACCTACAAAGTTTTGACAATTAGCACCTTAGTCAGTGACAGCCCATTTTACAGCAAGGAACATGTCTCCTAATTGGAAATCAAAGTGCAAATACATTCAATAAAATATAGCATGGTCTCTTTTATTCATTTAGTAGCAAGTCTGGGAATATTCTAAACAAACAGGAGATTCTAAATGTACAAAATGTCCATTTCTTGTACGTGAGACTGAATTTACTTACTGGTTTGGACAAACAGTATATCATATCAATCAAAGTTATATCAAAATAATACCAGTAAAACAATAATTATTATAATTTTAAATTTCTCCACACAGCAAAATAATGTTATACATGTATTCTGGTTCCCATTTGTCAGAGTTACTAGTATTATGGTTTATATGCTTTTGCAAATGGTCAAGAATATGAACATTGAAATTCAAAAAATAGTTTCTTTCATTAAATCAAATCTGAACATTTAATTATCATACATGACTGTATTTACATTTGATTTTATCTCCTTCTTTGCACTCAATGACTGACATTTAGGTCCTGAAATTATGATCTATCATAAGAACAAACAATATATAAAGATAGGATTAAAATATGATTATCTTTCTTACTTGATGACCATGTACTCGTGCATTCAACCAGAAATGCAAGCAAGTAACTGGTTACTAAAATTGAACAAATTTGACAACCCTAAGTTATATATCATTTCCCTGAGATAACCTAGTAGGTATAATGTAATATGATCAATATTCACGGTTCATCATCATCTACATCTAAAAACTAAAAAAAAGAACATAATTTTTAAGAAAAAAATCATTACAAACATGTACATCTAAAATCTTAGCTTCTTTTCACATTCCTGATTTTTCACTCTACTAAAACTACAGAACGAAAGCAAGCGTATTTATAACTGTATAAATACAGGTACGGGGTCAAGAGGTCATAGATGTGCCTATGGATAAACGTTCGACGTAATTTCTCAGTGACGTATTAGAGGGTCGACGCGCTTTCAGTGAATTACATACATGCCGTTGGGTTTTAAAAATAATGCATTTCACATGTTAAAAGTCACAATCAGGCTAATTTAAAGTATGATTAAGTCGCAAATGTAAATATAAGTAATAAGGTATCATTTTTTGAGCTTATTGGGATGTAAAACGGGTTTGCACATGATCAAATCTTCCACAAAGCCCTTCGGGCTTTATGGGATTTGATCACGTGACCAACATCCCAATAAAACTCAAAAAAAGATACCTTATTTCTTAAATATTTAAATCAATAAAGCAAATATATAACTTAACACCAATTCAGTCAATAGTTCAAATGAATAACTTTTTTTTAAATTTCAACAATATGTAGTTTTTAACTCTAACTTCCTCCATACAAATGTGTCAGTGATTGATAGAGCTCACTGCTTCGCTATGAAATAGCACATTACTTTTTTGCCAAAGATTTGGCTGTTGTTTTCTTTTGGTTTCTGCTTAAAAACAATCCTTCTTGGTTTTTGCATAATGAATCCGTTACTTTATTTTCACTGTTTATAACACCGCATGTCTCATCTATTTATAAAGTGTTTTAAAGGTCAGGGTCATATTAAAGAGGTACCTGTACAATTCGTCCCCAGAGAAAAATAGTCGAAACAATGGTTGTTTATTTTTTTTGTGTAGTACGTCATCAAAAAGTGGTGTAATGAGGCTTCGGGCATAATTAAGTTATATGCTACATATCAATGGTCAGTTACAGGTATCTATGCTATTTTTGAGTGAAAAACAAGGAAGATGTTGTTATAATCACTTAAATGTGTCAGGGACCTATATACTTACTATGTATAGGTCCCTGAATGTGTAGACACTTTATTGGCATGTCATATGGATTTGCTCTGCATATGTGTCAATTGCTTTGAAAAAAGATGTCATAATAGCCTTACTGCAGGAATAAAAATTTCATTCCCATTAATTTACTTAGCATTAGCTGTCATCATGAATGCAATTTAATTTGCATTAGCTTACTCATTACTTCACATTAGTTTACTTTACATTAAATTATTGCGAATTAAACTCTACATGTGAACATGCAGGGCATTAATTTACCTCACCCCTCATTTGTAGAATTGCCATTATTTTGGTAATAAAATCCTATAAGTGCCATTCTTTGTGCTCTCTTTCCCTGTGCTGTATATGCTTTATTTTTGTGCTTCCAGCAGCTGCAGCAGCATCAGCATCTTCACCAACTCTAGCCCGTGCTCTAGCAGCAGTGCAGCAGACACAGAAGCGACCACGCAGTGAGAAAAAACCCATTCCTAATGAACAGAAGGATGGCAAGTACTTTGAGCGCCGAAAGAGAAATAATTTGGCTGCTAAGAAATCAAGGGATGCCCGTAAGGCAAGAGAAGATGAAATTGCTATTCGTGCCAGTTTTCTGGAGAAAGAAAATGCCATCTTACGAGCCCAAGTAGGGACTTTGAGGGAAGAGGCAAACTCTTTAAAACAACTCCTCTTACAAAAGAGGGCAAGGCCATGATCTTTTTAGAAAAATCCAACATGTCCAGCCGGTGTTAAATTTTTCTATATACTTTTTTTGTTATTTAAATTTATTTTGCAATAAAGTTTAATTATTGTAACACTTGAAAAACTTTTTTAAACAACATTGCAATTTCAATCATCTTTGAAAAACTTTTTTTTTCAAAGCCGGTGTCAGTTAATTGTTAAAAGTTATTTAAATGTGTGGTACATGTATGATTATTTTTTAGAGTATGCATGTATAATTTTTATAATGAAGACTTAAGGACATATGCAGCTACCTTACTTCCTTAAAATTTTTCAAGATATTCTTAATTTAAGATTAAAGAGTCGTCAGATATACATAGACAAAAAATAGCATGCACTACCAGGGTTTTTGAAAGATATCATTTGATGAATATTCTTGGGGGATTCAAAGAAAAATTTATAAAAAATACTTATCATATATTCTAGATGTTTCTTTTATCCAAAATTGTTTTTGAAGAAGTGTTAAACACCATATATTGACATTAAAATGCAGAACACAGTTCCTTCAAGAATTGGAACTCGTCAACTCTATAGAAAAGACAAAGTTCAACCTATGTTGCATATATCCTTAAGGATCTCATTTATTTGTTTGTAATGCCTATACCTTTTATGGAAAAAAAAAACATTGTGCATGTATGTTTTACAAGCACACACTTACATTTTACTCATACAGTGCACAAAAAAAAAAAAAAAAAAGAAGTCATGCCAGAATGAAAACTCATATCAATGAAAAGTGTTGATCATTTGTGCACAATGCCAAATCCAAAGAAAACATAAAAAGCACCTTCTCGGTATTGTAAGAAATTAAATGTAAATTATAAAAATTTGATATGTATTAGTTTAATGTATCAAATCTGCTGCCATTTATGGAGATCATTGTAAAAAGAATGTTGGAGTTGGAAAAAAAAGTTTTACTGATCAAATTGAATCAGAAAATTAAACCAGTCTCGACATATATCATTGAGGGAGAAATTCTTTCAAATTTTTCCTTTTAAATAAATTTCTAACCATACCAAATGTTTATCAAGTTCCAGCACTGAAACTATAAGCACTATAAGGAAATAACTATGTATAAAATTATAATACATATTTTAAAAAAAATTTTTAACTGTCTCCCAACATTTCAATTTACCATTCATATTTGAGTGTATGCTTACATGTATGAGTACATAACAAACTGACTAGTTCAAAGGAGCTAGGTCAATAAAAAAGAAGGCTGCAGAACAAAGAAATAAAAATATAACATAATCAAATCTTTACAAGAGGAAAAACTGGTTTAATGATAAGAATACTTTGTCTTCAATGAATACAAATTATCAATACATGTAATTTGTAGAGTATTTCAAAACAACAGTTTTCACCGGATGATCATTGCACAATAACAAATTCAATATCTTTCAAAATGTTTCAGATCATTTAATCTGTCCCCTTTTAAATGTTATGTGATTACTTTATTTCATAAGTACTTATATATTTATTTATAGGAACATGTTTATACATGCACATGAATTTGATTATATATTCTCCTTTCTCATAACTTGAAAGACTTTACTCCTCACCTCAATTTCAATATGTAATCAACTTGCATCAATAGTGTGATCATATATACATGTATGTGCATGTAAATCTAAGGGGTATGTGTGTTTTAAACATATCAATACATGAGTGACTAAAAATTACAATATATTTTTATGAAATACATATTTGTATATTACACTGTATGAGTAAAATGTAAGTGTGTGCTTGTAAAACATACATGCACAATGCTGACCCCCGGGTTAGGATTTGGGCCACAATTGGGAATCAAAGTTTAACATTGGAATACATAGGGAAATCTTTTTAAAAAAGTTCTTCTTGAAAACAACAAAGCAATGATTGGTCATAGTTATATTGAAGCATCCTCTTGTAGTGTAGATTCAAGTTTGTTCAAATCATGACCCCTGGGGTGGGGCCATAATGGTTGATCAAAGTTTTAAGAAGGATTACATAGAAAAATTCTTCTTCTCGAGAACAGCAAAGCTCTGATTGTTCATATACATGTAATTATTTATATGGGAGCATATACTCGGGTGGTGCAGTACATACAAGTTTGTTCAAATCATGACCCGCTGGGTTTGAGTGGGGCCACAATGGGTGATCAAGATTTTGAGTAGGAATACATATGGAAAATCGTGAAAATTCTTCACAAGAACAACAAAGCCTTTAATATAAAAGCATTGAAAAAGGTAATGTAGATATAAATTTGTCCAAATCAACACCAACCAGGAGAATAGAAGAGCCATTAAAGTGGATCATAGTTATACAAAGGAATATAATGGCTATATTAATAAACATTTTCATCTTATAAACATCAAAGCCATTATTTATCATTAATTATCGCAAATCTTGCTTGAAAGTATACACTTCGACCGAAACGGTGATGCACTGAGTGACGACACTGATGAATCCGAGTGAAATACAATTGCGAAATCCAACAAATAATCTGATTGGTGCTATTTTATAGATCCGCCCACATTCTCAAATGTATATAGCCGAAAATATGGAAATTTTCCAAGAAAGAACAGCTGTAGAAAACGGGCAAAAGTATTTTAATACTAGTACATAATATAAAATTATTGTGAGTGTGGGTAATCTGTATGATGATCATCAAAAAAATCTGTTCCAGGAATGCTAGGAGTTGACTTAATTGATACATGTTATGTCCTGGGGCACATTTTTGCGAGTGAAAAACGCAGCCATTTCTCCCGTTTTTTTCTTTAGTACATCAATAAAATTAAACGTACTTAGATTTGGCAAATATATAAAGTGATTTATAAATTTAAAATGAATACCCGGTACTAGTATATGAATAATATTCCCGTTACAGTAAAAATTGCACTGCATGAATAAAAACAGCACATGAATTTCGATTTTCAAAAAATCTGATGTTTTACTCGTTGACGCGTTTTACCACCTATGAACTTACATTTTTCAACAAATTTTCTGGTATAAGCTGGGTATGCTTTCTAGTTATACCCGCGTTTTTAATTTGCTTGGGTTTGCAAACTCACTCAATGTAATGGCTCACTTGAGACTAAAACACGGAGAAAAAAGATAGAACACCGAAAAGTCGCAAAGAACAAACACCGAAAATGCGGTAAATACAATGTAGGAAATCGGCAGAAATGTAGGATAAAATGAAAATAGTGTGTGTCTTCGAACGACCGTCTGCTAAAGGAATAAATCACATACAGTACATGTATGGCACGCCAAATTCACATTATTGAGCTAAACATAGTTCCACAATTGATAAACTAAGTTTATCGACAGGACTGTAAACTATAGTTTACAAACCGTTAACTACTAGTATAGTTAACATTTTGTTTACTATAGTTTTCATCTGTAACGGTTGTTAACTATATTTTTCGAATGCTAATCTAAGTTTATCTGTCTGTAATAAAACATTAACAATAGATTTTGTTGATAAACATAGATTCACGTCTGTAAACTATAATTTACAATCGTGAACTATAGTAAAGAATTGTTAATCATAGTTTCACAAATTGTGAAACTATATTTTTCAAATCTTTAAGTATTGTTAAGAGTTTTAAACCATAGTTTACAAATCCTGAAACTGTATTTATTAGATAATCTATGTTTTGCAATTGCAAATGATTGTTTTTAGTGTTAAGTATAGTTTACGGTTCTGAAACATAGATTATCGCGTTAAGTATGGTTTACAGATGTAGAATATAGAGAGAGGACTATCTAAGTTTTTGGAACTTGTGTCCAATCCCTTTGACATATTGTCAATAAAATATGTTCAAAACAAAATATAGATTAAGGTTCTTAACCATAGTTTACAGTTCGTAAACTATAGCTTACAACCGATAATTTTTGTAAACCTAGTTTATCGACTGTAAAACTATGTTTATATGAGGCACCGTTTTAATATTTTTCAGGTATTTTCTGATATCAGAAACTCGATTTTTTGATATCAGAAATTCGATTTTTTGATATCAGAAAATAAGCAAGAATTTTTCATATCAAAAATTCAATTTTCAGATATCAGAAAACCATTTTTGATATCAAAAATTCTAATTTCTGATATGAAGAAACAAAATAATTCTAAAAAGGTATGCACAATTTAGTTCAGAATTATGTTTGAAGTACCATATATATACTCGCCTATAAGTCAGTATTTTGGAAGGTAAATTTTAGTCCAAAAGTCTATGTCCGACTTATAGGCGAGTCATAAAAAGACTGGTATTTTTTAGGATGGTGATTCGTAGAATTCTATAAACATTTTAAAACAGCTATTGTTGAACAAAGTATGGATATATTACCATATATCATTTATGAATTTTGAGATTATATATAAATTACATGTATTTATAACATGTATTTAATGATTAATTTATTTAGTTTTTAATCTTAGGAGGGCATTATTTTTTATGATTTAATGTTAAATTTCAACTTCATTTCTAAAAATATTAATTGAAATCGGGGTAAAATATCAGAGCATTTTTTTTTTTAGAAATAGTCATCTGATTCGTACATGTACCTACTTATGAGTGGGTCTCAATTGGCAAATCCTTGCAAAATAAGCTCAAAAAATACAACAGACTTTTGTCCGACCGACTTATAGGCGAGTATATACGGTAATTTTTGAATTATTTTTTTGTATTTTCATGGGAATTAAAAAACTTCTTTTTTTTACTTTGTCAATTTTGATTAATCGGAATTTATGTAAGAGGATGGAAGTTAACAAAATCCTCACATGAATATCATTACCGAGTAAATGTTAACAATTAAGTGCTATACCTATTTAAAAAATATATCAGTTTTATATTTAAATAATGGTGAATGATTTGTGAAAAGTATAGATCGCAAAAAAAAATGTTAGCAATATTTTAAAAATATGAAGCTTGTACATGTAATGAATTCTGCTTGTCAAGGAAACTGTGATCTCTCCTTCTACATTTAAAACTATTAATTAGAAATATTTGAAATATTTACTCATATAAGAAAAATTAAAACTATCTTTGCAACTTCTTATACATATAGTACTGCTACATTGTGACAAATTCAATTTTTTAGAAACCAATCTAAACAGCTGATTATTGATCAATGTTAATAATGAACTAGTTCGTTTACCTCTGATTATCTGATTTAATTATGGATTTGTATGTTGCTTTCTGACATTTCATTGTTGGTTTCCCTTTGTATCGGATCTTTTACTTCCTTTGTGATTAATATTTTCATCATAATATTATATGTATAATTATCATTACATAATTGGATGATACAAAAAATCTATGCATGCAAACATTCATCACATTTTCATCTTCTTCTCAAGAACCACTAGGCCAATTTCAAACAAACTTGCCACAAAGTATCCTTGGGTAAAGGGGATTCAAGTTTGTTCAAATGAATGGCCAGGTCCTCTTCCAAGGGGAGATAATTATGAATCAGTGAAAAATTAATGGCATCTTTCAATCAAAGTACTCAGGAGTACAGAGAGCCGGGTTCATTTACAGAGTAGAATTTTGTACATGAATCATACATTCATATTTTATTAATTGATAAATAACAAGGATGTCCGACACTGGAAGAATATATAAAACAAAAAATTAAAAACATAATACATGTGTAATGATACTAAGTCACTAAGAAAATAAGGGCTTCAGTAAATACAATTATCTTACTTGAAGAAAAATTTCTGATGAAAAAATCATTTTAAAATATCAATTTAAACTAGAGCTGATCTCGTTGCAAAGCAACGAGTATGTCTTCTGTAGGAGCTGTGGACAGGAAGTACCGATCTTAGGTCAAGGTTATTGCACTTTCTTATTGAACAACCTTTCTATTCAGTGTGAGCTTCCAGAGATTCTCAATTACATAAAAATGGCTCGGACAAAACATTAATTCTTTCTCCATTTACCTTGAATTTGCCGTAATAGCCTTGAATCAATACCATAACATACCCTAGGATCATTGGAAACCACACTTAAAAAGTGGAAAATCTTTATTACATTATTTTTAAAAATAAAATAGTCTTCCAAAAACTTTATACTTAAGAAAAATAATGGTTCGTATCCCAGAATGGCAAATATAAAAAGTTAAATATGGTTGAACAATGAAGGAATATTAATATTTGGACCTCCAATATTGCGACCAAAAAGAAATAACTCAAGGAAGATTGCTGAATTCTGGCCTATCGACCAGTCTGGCTTTCTGAGCAAACTTAGAGGGACAGACGTACAGCTGGACAATTAAACAGACAACAGCTGGGCAGTTAAACAGACAATGTTATTCCTATAACCAATCCACCACCCATCTTTTACGTCGCGGGTTCCTATCCCACTGAAGGACGTGGAGACCGGTTTCGGATGAGACCGATTGATGTAAATGATCAAGCGTTTTGTACTAAAGTCAATGGGGCCATTATTGGGCGATTAAAGAATAAAATTCTAAAATCTTTAAAAAATCCTCTTTTTAAGAACAGCAAAGCCATCATGGTGATATTTATATGGAAACATCCTCAGGTTGTGTAGATTCAAAATTGTTCAAATCAGAACTTCTGTGGTTAGGGTGGGGACACGATGTAGGATTAATTTTAACACAGTTATATATACATTGTAATAAATATCTTTAAAAATTTTTCTAGAGAACAGAAAATACACGATTAGTGAATTTTTATATGGAAGTAATGGAAGCACTTATGGTTATTTAGATTCAGGTTTGTTCAAATCATGACCACCTGGGGTTAAGATGTGGCCACAATGTGGGATCAAAGTTTTACATTAGAATACATGTATATAGGAAAAAAATCGTCCTCAGAACAGAAAAGTAATGTCTAGTCAAATTGACATGTAAGCATCTGCATGTAGCCTTATTTATATAAAATCAAATTTTGTAAAAGAGGAAAAGGCTTTACAGATGACATGTAAGAAAAAACTTGGAAAAAGTCGAGATTGTACACATAAAAATATTTCCTGTATTTAGGCAAGTTTAATTTCGCCACTGATAGAATTTACTCTTTAATTGAAAACATAAAAAAGAAATCTTACTTGGAAAGAAGATAAATAATGAAGCTATAAAAGAAGATAAATAATGAAGCTATAAAGCTGTCTGCTCTCAGTTGTTACATAATGCATGTACAAATACTTTTTTTTTTACCGAGTATCTATTAAGAAATCAATGGGATGTTTTCATGTAATCTTCATGAACGTTAAAGACATAAGTAATTTAAATAATTTATACATTTGAATCTATGGTTACACTGATTTAAAAACAGTTAACTGACTGAAAAGAAATAAAAGACAAGCATATTTTTCTAATAAATCAAAATGAAGAGCGAGCCTGTGGAATGCCATATAGATTTTTTAAATATATTTTAATGTGAAACTTGGATCCCCCATTGTGGACCCACCCTATCCCTGGGGGTTATGATTTGAAGAAACTTGAATCAACAGTATCTGAGGATGCTTCCATAAAAATATCACTAATCATAGCAGTACTTGAGAAGACGATTTTAAAGTTTTTTTCTTATATATTCCAATGTAAAACTTTGATCGGCCATTGTGGCCCACCCTCCCCTGGGGGGGGGGGGGGGGGGGGGGGGCATGATTTGAACAAACTTAAATGTTCACTATCTGAGGATGATTCAACATGAGTTTCATCTTTCCCGTCCCTATGGTTCTTGAGAAGAATAATTTTTAAAGAACATTAACCTGGTCATTCCTTTGCTGAAATTGCTGCATCTTCCATGCATGTCTAATCAAAATAGGACATAGAAGAACTTAAAAAGAAAATTACTCCAAAAAACTCAACCTTAACCTGGGACGCCGAGGCCGACGCCGAGGGTATTACATAAGTTCCCCCAACTTCGTTGAGGTGAGCTAAAACCGGTGGTAAGAAATGTCCTATATACATCGATGGAACCTCAATCAATTTATGCCCAAGCTATTGTATACAATACGGTGCAGTCATAAACTTCTGCTCTGAATTTCCTGGACATCAAAATGATGCCAACAAAATGCGCTTCACCCCTGATTGGTAGTAAAAAACCATATCCTTTCCGGTGTGCTCTATTTGGATACAAAATGTACAAAAATATCCTGTTAATACACTTTCTTTTTTACAAGGCAACAAATCAATCGACGGAACCCATACATAAAGTTCAAAAGGATTATTTCAAAATACACTGTACGTATACAGTATTCGAAATCATTGGAAATTTGAAAGTAAATGCGTATTATCGTTTAAATACTAGTATCTGGAGGCATCCATGATGAATGTAACTTTTTGATTTTGACTTCGTTGCAGGGTGATTGAAAAATTTCTATATTTATTAACAGTCAATTGCTTGTGCTCAATAAATAAATAAATAAATATGGCACTGGTATTTTTCTATAAATTGAGCTCTTATAGTGCTAAATATTTTTAATCCCTCGATCCGCAAATGTCCATTCAAATGTCATGACCAATGTTAAAGTTTTTGAAAAGTAGGTCGAACTTCAAGGTCACGAGGTGAGAAATCAAAGTGTAGTTAGGAGGGTCCTTTCACCAGTAAAATAATTTCTTTAATATGAAAGTCTTTCTTCTGGTTAAAAATTTTTGGCCAATTCAAAGTAATGTTATACTTTTTAAAAATTAGGTCCAACCTCAAGATCAAGGCCACAGGATCAAAAATCATAGTTTATTAAGCATAATACCTCTTCTCATTCAAATGAGAAATGACTCAGGTTTAAGTTTTTGTGACAGACTGACAGACCTATAGACTGACAGACGAATGAGATTTAATGTCCCCTCGCTTCCACGAAAGCAGGAGACAAAATTCACAAGACGTAGTAAGGAAATACACGTGTACTAAATATTTTTTTCATGAAAAAAGACTCATGGGCCACATCGCTCATCTGAGCACATGATCTAGATAAAACACAAATAAGATGAGTATTGAATAGTATACTTGGGGAGGGGTGGCTAGAATTAATTTTTTACTACTTGAGAATGCCATGATATCAATGTAGCATACATGTATAACTGCAATCCTTAAAAAGGAAATTTTAAAAGATTTTTCCCAATATATTACTTTGCGAAAATGATTGTCGTCCCTCCCTACAACAACCGCTAGAGACTATCATCCCAGGCTCTCTCTGGAAAGCTCCAAAACGCCTACAAGCAATGAAACTCCAACTCCAGAAGTATGACATAACTGTTAAGTACCACAGGGGCAAGGAAATGCACATAGCAAACACACTGTCACGTGCGTACCAGTCTTACACAGGAATGGGCAAGCAGGATGACATAATTGACATCAATGTTATTCAACATATCTCCATCTCCCCTGAGCGAATTAAAGAGATACAACGCCACACTGCTAAGGATGAGACCCTCCAGGCTCTTCGCAAGACTATTGTGGAAGGTTGGTCTGACCTCTTAGGTGAACTACCAGTAGTAGGACGTTATGCATCCTACAGAAGTGAACTTTCTTTTACTGATGGTATCATTTTCCGTGGAGACAGGATCGTAGTACCTCAGACTCTCCATAAAAGTATGCTAGAAAGACTCCATAGCTCTCACCTAGGTGTTTCTTGTACCCGTCGATGAGTAGCTGAATGTCTCAACTGGCCGAACATGAATAACGACATAAAGGAATTCATTTCACAGTGTGAGACATGCCGCAGCATGGAAGTGGCAAATACCAAGATGCCACTCTCGCCCCATGATGTCCCAGACCGACCATGGTTTAAGGTTGGTGTTGACCTTTTCATGCTCAACAACATCAACTATCTCATTCTTGTTGACTATTTATCTGGATACTCTGAGGTTGATGAACTGCGCCAAACACTTGCAACCAATGTCATCCAGAGAATGAAGTATCACTTTTCTCGATACGGACTACCTGAGATTGTCGTCTCGGACAACGGTCCCCAATTCTCATGTCTCGAGTTTCTAAACTTTGCAGAAAAATATGACTTCAGACATCAGCCCAGTAGTCCTGGAAACTCTCAAGCCAATGGAAAAGCTGAGGCTGCAGTAAAAACAGCAAAGACTATTATCAGAAAAGCTTTGGCGTCAGGAAGGGATGTGTATCTGGCACTGCTTGATCTCAGGAACACACCAACCCAAGGACCGAACGCAATCCCTGTACAGCGCTCTTTTGGTTGCCGTACACGTACACTTTTACCAATGACAACAACTCTACTCCGACCAGAAGGCATACAGACTGACGATATTCAACGTAAGGGTCTGCAGCCCAAGCCAATGGAAAAGCTGAGGCTGCAGTAAAAAAAAGCAAAGACTATTATCAGAAAAGCTCTGGCGTCAGGAAGGGATGTGTATCTGGCACTGCTTGATCTCAGGAACACACCAACCCAAGGACCGAACGCAATCCCTGTACAGCGCTCTTTTGGTTGCCGTACACGTACACTTTTACCAATGACAACAACTCTACTCCGACCAGAAGGCATACAGACTGACGATATTCAACGTAAGGGTCTGCAGCGACAGGAAACACAGAAAAGCTATTTCGACAGATAATCAAAGGCCCTCAAACCTCTCGAGGAAGGTGATGTGGTTCGTATTCAACCATCCGTCAACCGTAAAGCCCCTTTGGCTAAAGGTCAAGTCATCCGTCGTCTAGATGACCGCTCCTATGAAGTCAGTTCTGGAGACCGCATATACCGGCGCAATTGAGTACACCTTAAGGCTACCAATGAACCTCCAGTGATGACCTTTTCACCTAACACACCTGTGCATGCACCATTTGTAGTACCTACTCCAAAAACACCGACTAAACCTAATTCACCCGTAAAGGTCAGCCCACAGCCTGTGCAACCACATATCACTGTACCTCCGGCACTGATGCCAAACTTACCTGATGCTTGTACATGTATTACCACATCAGCTCCGAAGGCTGATTCAGCAGTGAAAACGCGATCTGGCAGGACAGTTAACCTACTTTCGCATCTTAAGGATTTTCAGATTGATGTTAAGAAATGAACAGTTGTGTATAAGCTTTATTATACCCGCACTTTCTAAAGAAAGTTCGGGTATATTGTTGTTACTCATGTCCGTCCGTCTGTCCGTCTGGTTGGTGGTGTCATGTAGATGTGCAAAAAGAGTAAAGTTTCGAAATTTGATTTTGCCCCAGGGGGTCAAATGGGTGTCAAAAAATCGCCGGACGCATTACTATCGCATAAGCTCTTCTGGTCTCTGACCAGTAGAGCTAAAAATGGCATTTCAATCAAACTATTTCCATTCAAATATGAATGTAGAACATTTGAATATATTTCTGTTTCTGATATTTCCCTTTTGCAGCATCATTAGGAACTTGTATATTTAATTGCAGGGATGCTTGCTTTTCAAATTGACATTTTCTTCCTTATACGTTATGAGTTTCACATTAAGTGAAGACTTATCTTTTATGTGAAGAATATTGTGGAAATTAGATGCCGTAATTATTTGACATAATTCGCAGAGACATTCTAACACTTTCATCTCGCATTTTGTTTTCAATTTTGTCATTTATTTTTGGCCAACTTGGCCAATATGGTATATGTATTTACCATTAGGATTGTAAAAATGTGTGTTTCGGTCAAATCTTAAAATTTAATACATTGTATCATATCATACATTTTTCAAGAGATGAACTTCTGACTCGCTAGTTCAACTTTAATGCCCTTAAAAAACTAGAACTGTCCAATAGGGACAAATACCCCCGCGGGTTTTTCAGATAAGGCGCAATTTCACAAATATTTATGGATCTATTAAGAGGTGTTCACTATTTTCTTAGAAACAATTGGAGTCTCCACAAACATACTTTAATATACACACATATCTTTCATGTGGGACATGATCACTTGATATTTTTTAAAATATATACCGGGGTATTTAAAAAAAATATATATTTTAAAAAAATATATATTTAAAAAATATATATATTTTAAAATAATATGTATTTCTAAAATATATATATTTTAAAAATATATCAATTTAACTAATTAATCTTAAAAAATTAAAATCTTTACCAAACTGATTTTAGAAATAAGAGACTGCATGGCCATCAAATGACAAATGCTATTTAAGGGGATTGGCAACGAAGCATTCCGGGTTCCAAAATTCTGTACTTGCATTTTCTTTTTTGTACACATAATTTAGAGTTATTGTTCATGAATTGTTTTCAATTGAGAGTGATCTCCCGTGATTCGAAATCTTCAGCGTTTTGGAGAGTAAAAATGTGTGTTTCCGATGAAAAACACATTCGGGATTGAAGTGATGTTGAAGTTTCATATCAATACAGTAACACGATGAAGCGATACTATTCTGCTTCACTTGCCTTTCAAAGAACATTTTCCATAGAAAAAAGTTATGTTTTGAAAAAATGTAGGGGTGAGGACAGTCCCCCACCCCCTGATGCTACATGCCTGGCTACATGGCCAAAATTATGACAACTGGTCAGAGGGATATCTTGAAAACTGCGCACTCAAATCGGTGTTCAGAATAAACTATCCGTGAAATGTTTGACGTCACGTAGCTTCGGGAGTTAGGGCTGGCTAACCCCTCCTTTTTTCCAAACACAATTTATTATTGAAAATGTTCATAAAAAGCCGATTGAACCCTTTTTGTTGTAGTTTAGTGAAATATGGATAGTGTAGTAGTAAATAGTATAATATAAAATTTGGTACTAAAAGAAGTTGGAATTTTCTCTCTCCCCCGATTATACATTTACTACAAAAGGGGCTGTAGGGTTGGGCAACTGGTCTTTCAATGAACAGTAAATTCATACTAAATTATCGGTAGAATATGATGTGATGACCCCCTTACGATATTACGTGCCATTTTATATAGGAATGCCCAGAGCGACGAAAAAGGACTAAATTTGAATACCTTCATCGGTATATGAATAATTGATGACGTCTTTATATGGGGAAAATTCTCGATCTGGATTTTAAACAACATATAATTAATCGATCATCTTGAATAGTCACATTAAAAGTTTAAGAGTTTAATCAGATAGGTACTAGTTGTGGTTTCATTTTAAAACAAAAAATGTCAAAAATATTCAAATCTTTTCTACCTAGTGGACATTTGCGAAATAGCGTACAATGGACAACAGACTTCAGACTTCGGACTTTAAATAAGGGGGGGGGCATCTCAAAGTGTAGGATCTATAAATTCTACTTTGCGTTTCAATTAATAATGTAATGGCACTTGATATGATGGTTATCAATAAACAACATACTTCTGCGACATTATAAATAGGAAATGAGGAACACTTAGATTACTTTAATGTTTCAGTCAGTCTCTTTGAAATCGGAACTCGCATCAAAAATGCAATTTCCTTATCTCTCTTGTTTACTTCTTTATCTAATTATTCTTCAACTTTTGAATTTTATTGATATTTGACTTTCAGGATTTTTCAGTTTTAAAATGTGTTTTTTATATGCATGTTTTACCCCCCCCCCCAAAAAAAGAGAAAAGGATGTGTCTTAATGTATATCGAATTTGAAATAAATAGAGTGATGTACATTTGACTTTGCTGGAAACATTTTGCAGATTCCTGATAAACTCATCTTTCTTAAATTCATACCAATTTCAATTACCTGGTTCAATTGATTTAAATAAGCAAGACTTATATAAAGACTCAGTATTAGAACACAAATTCTAATTTGGCTTAATTAAATTAGGGTACAATACGTTAATTAAAACAATATTTTTATTATGTTTTTATTTTAATCCATTGTGTACGTCATATTTTGTTATACTCTATAAAATTAGTAAAATTTGCTAATTTTTTGCATTTTGAGAGGCCCCCTCTAGTAGCAAGTCGGTAGAATTTTGTGTTTCTTACATATATTGTATAATATAGAATTACTCATCAAATATTATAGTTTGAACAAAATGTCTATTGTAGTATTTGAATAATTTGCTTTAAAGTGCTAAAAATTGGCATTTTCATATATAATCCTATTACACAAGCCCCTAATAAGATACCTACCATGTCCATAGAGGGCTGCACTATGTTCAAACACAGAAGTCTCATAAGAGTTGGACATGGTCAACCTGGTCTGGGAGACACTCTTTTCTGACCATCTCCTCATAGGGACTGGCTTGGTCAGCTGCTGCTGGGAGGGGGTAGCTTCACTGGGGCTCCCTGGTGGGCAAGAAGCAAGACAATCATTCATTGCCTACCCATAAGTCTAATATGGAATGCAATTAGTTATAAGTTCAAGGGAGTGTTGTAAAGTTTTTTTTCTATTTATTTATATGGAGGAATTCTTGACTGGTTTCTGACTAGATGAAATATTCATACAGTAGAATCGTTAGATTTCAATACTTATGGGTATACCCTTCATTCACAAATTTACATCCTCCATGAATGAATAAACCAGGTATTTATTAATTAAAACGTAAGTCTACCTTCCTTTTTGGTTAACAGTCTCAAATAACACAAAAGAGAGAACAGTGGTGGTTCTGCAAAGAAGATCTAAACATCAGGGAAGAAAGAGTGTTCAAATTTACATTACACATGAAAAGGGGAAAAATCTAAATAACTGCATAATATTTTATTTTATTGTAAGTTATTGATTGTTGCTTATCACTGATACTGCACCACTTCATAATAAATGCAAATATTCATTTTTGTTGTTTTAGATATCATTAAAAAGAAAACCCATCTCTATTTTAGAATACTATAATTTGAAAATAACATGAGATTCTGTTACCCCTGAAACAGTCATTAAATGTAAGATGCATAATGGATTGATAGAAAATTCATAACAGTCTAACAGAATAGAGAGAGAAGGTATTCAGTCCTGATGCTCAACCCAATGGACTAAAATTGATTCAGGAATTCTCAAGATGAAATAGTGAAATAATCCATTTCTGATTCAGATGACATTGATGATCAACCTCAAAAATCTATTTATATCAAGAGTCTATAAATGCTATTGACACTGTACTTTATCATCGAATTGTTAAATTCTTGGATCATGAGAGAAGAGTGAAAAGGCAAGATTTTCTGACATTTTCATTTTATTTTAATCAAAATACTTATAAAAAATTAAATAATGAAATAAAAAAAAAAAGAAATGAAAATCTACTTAAACGTGCACAAGTACGACATTTGATTGTAACTGAAATAAATTTATGCATGCACAGATCTAAAAGGGGGTTGTGGGGGTCCGCATCTGCCCCTTCCCCCTGGAATTTGCAGCATTATTGAAGTAAAGGTGACCTTGGACCCCCCCAAGAAAATGCAGACCCTTTCTCGAAAGCGCAGATTTCCATCAAGTTGGTATGAAAGTCAATCACTAACAACCCCCCAAATGTACTGTAGCGCCAAAAGAAGCATATTGACCCCCATTTTTGATTTGAATTTTAATTAAGCTATGAATGTAGAAACTTGGCAAAAAAAGTTTAAGACTTTAAATTTCAGGATCGAACGTCGTTAAGGACAGGTAACTCGGGTGTGAAAAATGACTAACTTAGTGCTGCTTTATGAGTTATCGTTTATAGGAATGACGTATAGGCTGCTTCAGCATTGGTATTGTTATGTACTCAAAAGGGTAACCGGTTCCTTATATTGTTTTGTACACAAAAGTGTTGACCAAGAGAAAGAGAATGCCTTCACTCTACCTGAAATAACAGGGTCAAATGAATGGGGAACAGACTATATTCAATATCTTAACTAAAAAAATTTAATGTCATGTTTTTTGTGTTCGCACTTTTTCGCTTCCTATATAAATATATATATTTTTACAAGTAAATGCAACAATTGATGATCTTATTTGTGTTACTAAGCACAAAGGGGAACGATCGAGTATAAAAAATGAGTTAGGTTAGAAATAAGAAGGAGGATTGATTTCACTTTTTATTTTAATTAAAAATTTTTATCATATGTAATTAAACGGTGTCTGCTACTATACAGTAAATAAGTTTAACATTGGTGCTAAATTTTAAAATCACTGGATTCTACTGAGAGCAAAGAAACACTTTGGAAAAGCTAAAAACTGCCTTGTGTGTAAACAGTAAGATACCCCAAGCCTGCTCTAAACAAGTTTCAGCAGCGAGTTATCGTTCATAACACTGACCCCTAACAGCAGTTGAAAGGCCTACATTTAGTGCTGAGTGTAGAACTACCTTAAAATCAGGAAATTGTTCATAACTTGGCACCGGAAGCGAATTTTCCAAAAAACAGAATTTTATATAAAATCCATGTAATGGTCTTTTATTCTTGAAAACTTAAGTGAAAATGGCTGAAAGTTCTCGAGAAATCGCCTGCACAAAATTTTGGTCCAAAAAAGAATTATAATAAGAAACAGTAGAATCACTCTATGGTCTTCCGTGAAGACGGAAGACCTTAATAAGAAAAAGTAGAATCACTATAAGGTCTTCCGAAAAAATCAACAAAAACAATATGTCTCCCCTTTGGAAGGGGATCAATTTCTTTACACATTAACTCTCAAAAACCGGCCATCCCCAAAAACCGGACACCGGCCACTTTTCCAATTTTTGTTTTCATTATGTCGGAAATGAAAACAAACAAGAGGCCCATAGGCCTTAAAGGTCACCTGAGCATTATGCAACAACTTTCCAGTGATTGAATTTGATTCATGTTTTAAGCCAGATGCTATGGCATTCACAATTTTGAAAGATCATCATAACTATACACTTAGCAGTTGCTTAGTTTGGTTACTTAATACACATAGGCAGAGTAGGGGAACAAAAAATGCATTTCAAAGTTAATGTCATGGGATTTTTGGATATTATCTTTTAAAAAAAGGTCCCATTCCGCGTTAGGTGTTGGTCAATAATGCAACTATGCATAAATCAATATTGCGACACTTGACCTTAAGTGGATGATCTCTTTATCTGGTTGAAAAATCCTAAAATGGGCTAAAGCAACATTCAATTATCAATTTCATATAACATTTAGGAATCCATCTCCTCCTTACCATTTTATTTTTAAAGACAGGACTACTATTCTCATAATTTATATCGAAGCTATCAAAGAAGTGTGATGAATAGATTGAGTTCTCTCAATTAAGACCCAGTTAACAAAATATGGATCATATGTTACTCGTCCGTAAGTGTCCCTATAAAATTTAAGTGTGTAACCATAGAAAATAAGTGTACAACACAAATAGGAAATGCATTTTACCGCTTCAACAAAGATGGCTTTTTATCATTTCTTGAACATATACAATACTAATAAGGAAATACAAAGAATATTTGCAGTACTCATAATGAAATTCAAAGGAATAGCAGATATAGATAAACTAAACTATCATTATAAATATTCATATAATTATAAAAGATAACTCATATTCACACCTTACAGCCTATAAAAAGTTTTTATTTCTTAATTTTTATCAGACATTTCAACAAAATGTCTCCACTTGTAATTTCATGACATCCAGTCTTCTCAGTCCTTTGATTTTAGATTTTCAAGTAAAAAGTTGACATTTTTTAGTAAATATGCATTGCTGATATAAATCTTAGTAAATCAACAGAATATTGTACTCTAACAAAAATTTCATAAAAAGAAATAATCTACATAAGCTAATAACCTTCATTGTGAGTAGATAGCTTTTTCTGCAAATATCGATCGTGAAAATGAAGCGTAAAGTTTTTATTTACATGTCATAACCACCTTTAACCAAAATCATAATAATTACTTTTTAATGTTTATAAGAAATTCATATGCAAAATTTGGTGTTGGTTAAAGGTGGTTATGACATGCGTAGGTGTAATCTAACACAGCCACCCTCTTGAGTTTTCCCATTACTCTAATGCTAATATGGACCGATAGTAACTAACTTTGTGACCCTATATTTTTTATCTTTGAATTGGAACATAAGCCTACTGATTCATGCAATTTTTAAGGGAATAAATACTATCTGAAAATATGAAGTCATTGTAGGCCGCAAAACGGCCTTATAGAGAATGATCCCTTAGGTCAAATCCAGCATCCAAAGCAAGTCTGGTAGTGTCCATCCCTAGATGCATCATTCATGCAAGTTTGGTCTGGGCAGGGCTTATAGGTCTGTCTGTCAGTCTGTCAGTATGTTCGTCTGTCCGTCCGTCACAAAAACTTTAACCTTGCCCATAACTTTTGATTTAGTGGAGCTATGACTTTCACATTTCACATGTGTATTCCTTGTGGCAAGACCTTTCTTTGGGTACCACCAAATTTGACCTTTTGACCCTGGAGTTTGACCCTCTTTCAAACAAAAATTCTAAACTTTTACTTTGGTCAGGGTACGTCTTTTAACCACAAGGAACCACAAGGAACCCCAAGGAACCACATGGAACCACAGGGACACCACAAGGAACCACAAGGACACCATATATAACATTAATTACTATAAATATGGTTTATATGCACTTATAAATTACAAAAAAAAATGTTTTGAAGGGCAAATTAAAGCTTTAATCATATTAATTGAATTTAACAGAGCAGTATCCAAGTTAAAAATTTTAAAGTACCAGTAGTATATGCTTAGTATACAATTAAGTTCCATCATGTCAATTATGCATGTATATTTTTTAGGAAATTTGATAATATAATATATGGTGTAAAAAAAAAATCCTGCAACTACTGTAAAGGTACTTTTTTCCACGGGGTCATAATTCCGCGGAATCTCAATTTTCATTTAATCCGCGGGTTGAAAATTACGCGGATTTCTCAGTCTGTCACTATATGCCTTGCATTTATTTTAAATACGCTTGGATAAATTTCCACGGAAAATTTGTGACCGCGTACATAGCGTAAATTTATACCACGCGGAAAAAAGTACTTCTACAGTATTAGCTGTGTATTTCAATACACAGAACCAATGGAAAATCGCATAAAACTTAAGAATAAACTAGGCTTTAAAGGTACCAAAGAATACCCTATGGTACCCTAAGAAAATCTCAATGACTTCTTATTTAACTTTAATAAATGTACATGTAAATATATATGGTTTATACTTGCATTTAACTAGAACTGTCCAATAGGGACAAATACCCCCGCTGGGTTTTTCAGAGTAGGTGCCAATTTAGAAATATTTTATGGATCTAGTAAGAGGTATTCACTATTGTCTAATAAAGTGCCTTGACACAGCATGATACGCCCATCAAATATTGTTCGATAATCATAAATTGGTTAGGGTGCAAGAAAATTAAGTAACCTTGATTAACAGATTGACACAGATTTCAATGATCTAATTTCCATTTCTTATCATGTTTAAAATATTGTACATACATCTCTAAGAGACTTACAGTGTAGGGATTAATTAAAACAAATAATACATCATATAATTCTAAACTGGCTGTGTTAGAGCTTAACAAATATCC